>QKWP01002595.1:41015-58333 GCA_003550325.1 Gigaspora rosea | reverse complement strand
GTGTGCTGGTACGTAATTCCTTATCCGTTACTTATAAAATATTTTTGTTCAATTTGAAAATTAATATGTACTAGGCATATATAAAAAAATGCAATTAGGCGAATATATATGTGATTTTCTTTTATATACTTGAGAGACATGCGGTCGATCGTGTATGAATCCTAAAGGGTGCTGGCTTCATAAAAATGCAATCAAACGCTTTCCTTGTACTGATTGTGGTAAACCTACTCGATCTAAAAGCGGTAGATGTCCTAACCATATTAGAAGCTATTATGTTAGTAAACATTATCAAAAGTATTATAAAAGGAAAATAGATACTTAATTTTTGGTACTTCGATTTTTATATGAATGAATAGTATATAATATCAGGTGTGACGATGTGATTAATTTTTTGTCGTCATTTGATTTGATTATAAAATTTAAAAATAGTGAGTTCTAGCTATATAATTTTTAGTACCCAGGTTTTTATATAGGTACTAAAGAGTTGTTATAGAATATAGGTTTACAAAGCCATAAAAAAGGTAAGATGACTACTTTGGTACCTAGGGTGCCAAAAAAGTGTCCCAGAACCCTTCTTTTCGCCCTACTACAAGAAGTTATAGGTTTTGTCGTCGTCGTCAAAACTGTAATATAGTAACTTTTAGGCAAGAAACTATATCACTTAACTTAACGTATAAGAGAGTAAGAAATGTATACAATATCAAAGAAGACAATAATAAAAGACAATAAATCCATGATTAATAATACTAAAGAAAATAATATGTCGACAAAAGTATAAGAGAATAATAATTCAACCCAATAAATTAATAACCAACAAAATAAAGGTCCTTTATACGATGGACAAAGGATCAAAGAGTATAAAGGCGATAGCTTTATATTTTAAAGGATAATATCGGTTTATTAAATATAAGATTTTAAGTACAAATATTTTTATAAAGGAAAAGAATTAAAGAACAGAACCTGCTTTGACTTGAGAGAAAAAGCAGGGTTTATATATCTGTAAAAACTTAGGATTTTCTCTATAACGAGATATAATAACGAAATATAATAACGAGTTATAATAACGAGTTATGATAACAAGTTATGATAACAAGATATAATAACGAGTTATAATAACGAGATATTATAACGAGATATGATAACGAGTTATAATAACGAGTTATGATAACGAGTTATTAATGAAAATAACTCCTTTTTGAGAACGGAGAAAAGTTTTCCTAATAAAATTAATACTATAGATTTGATTACTTCGATAAAATTTATACTATTCTTACTATTTTTATGATATTTTCCTAATACTAATATTTTAAAATGATACTAGACCCGTGGGTCGATAGCGTAGTGGTTGTGCTCCCGGGTCGTTAAGTCGTTCCAGTTGCAAGGTCGCTGGTTCAAATCCTACTAGGAACATAATTTTATACAAGATCAGGAGACGGATGGTTTGGACTAGGATGCAAGGACCACAATTGGCGACACAGCTACATAAGCGTGTGTGATATCTGGATTTGGATACTTCTGGTAAATCCCGGTTGAATTTGGATACTTCCAGTGGAATTCCGGTTGCAGGAAAAGTTCCGGTGAAACCCTCCGGTTAAATAAGGTCAGCTGGTTATAAAAACCGGTTGTGAACATCTATGGAGTACGTCATATGACCTTAAGAAGGAAAAGAGCTGCAGGATCTGGACCTAGAAAGACCATACCTCGATCCGAAGCAGAAGGACGACCGAAGCAAGGGACTAAAGTCCGCCTTAATAAGCCGGATGGAGATAGAGTAAGCCCCGTTGCGGCCGGGGGTAAAAATTTCCAGAGGACTGAATGGGTTTGGAAGTCAGGACGCCGGACAAAGGACTTGGTGAGAATGGGAAAGGATCTGGCGGACCTGAGTACAGATTAGGGATGTATGACGATCCTTAGATAGTTCAGTTAAATTAGGAAATAGATTACTGAACATGTAACTATAAAATTGACCTTAATAAATGAGTGCCAAACCGCATCCCTAGCATAGTAAAACTAGGGTTAAAAAAAAAAAAAAATAATACTAAAATTATACTAATATAACAATATAAAAAAAAGTTGAAATTATATATAAGGAACCTGACCAAATATATATTAAGAGAGGGGAAGGGGAGTAGGCCTCTGATAAAAAATAATTAGGTGATTAATGACATGTTCCTAACCAATTATAGCCCAACTAGTTCAAATTACTACTATTAATATTGGGATCTTTAATAAAAATTTTTGATAATTTTTTTACTAGCATATACATATATAATAGATTTATAATAAATTTTGAAATTTAAAATCTATTACATCTCTTGTCTATTATATATCTGATATAGAGTATGTAATGGGCCAGCCAGCGCTAAGCCGCACAAACTCAATTGCTTATGGTGATCTCCTGGTGCAATATTATTTGCTATTTCCGGGTTGGACTGGGTTTGACCCAACCCGTTAAATTATGAGCTCGGCCTGGGCTCAACCCAATTCATTATGGAACTAAAAATCTAGGCCTGGGTTTGGCCCGAACAAAGGAAAACTTTATGATTTTTTTATTTAAATGGAATTATTAACATAAACCTATATAAATTACCGGGTTTAACCCGGCCCATTGCATATACCCGATATACTGTAACTGTAAACATCCAATCAAATTAATTTATCATTATATGATCTTTAGCTGCAGCGTAATGACATGTCATATGCTAGTCAATTTCGGTTAGTCTTTTACTAAAAAAAAATTTACACTAGGTTTACTTTTCCAATTATTGCTAAACCCGGACGGTTTAAGGGATAAAATCTATAGATTACCTGGAAAGCGTAAAATTTAAAAACTAGTAAATAAACTGTTATTGGTTGATTGTTATTGGTTGATTATGCTGCGTGACAGACAACTAGAGTCCCTTAGCAAAAAAATATTTAATAATATATAAGGAATAAAAAGTTTGTTACACTTAACCTTTATTATACAATAAAAATAATGCAATTAATTAATTTTATTAAATTACATAACTGATAATAAATTATAAAATTGCATAAAATATGTATGTATAATATATATATGTCCTTTTGATTGGCTGTTTACAATTCTGCAATTCCATAGCAAAGCACGTGCGGTTGCCGATTCTGTATATAAACGATTGGCAGCCACATTTATGATTGCACAAAGACTTTAAAGGAAAAAATGAATGAGGCGCGCAATAATAAAAGCAAGCCATTGGTTTTAATTGTTTTTGCCACCTTTTGTTGGTCTTGACAAAGTAATTTTCAAAGAAGGGACTAGAACGCATCGAGAGATTTCTTAGAACACATCTTTATTAAATCAGAATTGCCTTACCAACAACGATGTCGATAGCAAGAGATATACCCGCGATAAAGAAAGCAGATCCTGGTTCATCGCTTCCGCCAGACTATAGCACAACACCTAGAGGAACGATTTACTCTAGCACACCTGGAGGTTAGTTTAGCGCTCTGGGTATTTTACTGACCTATATACAATTCACTGGGTTCTACAAATGGTTATACTGGTTTAATAACTAATCACATTGTTCGATCATCCGATATATCATCAAAAGTTTTCAAAGTAGTCTAATTTGTTACTTTTTGAAAACTAGGTAGCAGAATCATTTACGATCGTAATACACTTCTCAACCTCGCAAATTCACCTCTCGCTAAGACACCACCAACCAACTTGGCTTATGTCCCTGGTGTTACTATACAACATAATTCAAATAACGATAATACAACGAAGCCTAGTAATGGCACAACAGCTCAAGTTTCGGGACATTTAGCTCCTCCACAATCGACTCTTCCGGGAGTCCAAAAAAAGGTCGATGATAACGGAAAAATTGCATCTGGCGCTGAAAGTGGTGACGAAGACGCCAATCAACAGCAACACGGTATTTATTTATTATCATGAATTTTATTTATTTTTAGTGATATCTAATAATATTTAACATCTATTATGAACAGACACCATGTTTACTATGGACATGGAATAGCGTGTGATCCATGTTCACCTTCGAATTTATCTGATTTAATGATTGCATAAATATTATAAATATTCATCTTTTCTTTTTTTTCTTTTTTAAAGAAATTCATTTTGAAATTTATAGTGATTCATATGCATGTGTCTACAATTTCATACGAGTTCTTTCCTTATTTCCCTATTTCCCTATTTCCCTATTTCTAATTCGAAATTATTATCACAACCTTTCTTTCTTTCACCCTATGTATTCTCTTTGTGGAATAGTCCCTCCTTTGAAAATTTGTTTGCTTAATTTGCTGGTTTTAAACCTTGCAAATGATTTAGATACAAAATGGCATTTGTATATCTTATATTTTTTGTAAAGACCAAAATTAAAGGCCCCAAAGAAATTTATTTTTTAGATCATGACCATGACAAAAGAAATATCAATGTTTATGATTAAGTCACGTGCTTTAAATATTCATATTTGCATAATTACTGTATTATATGTGCACGATAAATTCAATTTTTAAATAATCAACCTCCTCTTCTTGAACTGACGGGGATGTAAAAAAGATTAAATTACAAAATCATTATTTTAACATTAAAAAGATAGTTTGCTAGTCCCAATTTAATTATCACGACAAATTTACTAGTTTAGGATTAGGTGGAATCTTAACTAGGTATATATTTAAAAAGAACTAAAAATTGATTAGGCGAAGAATTTTTTTATATAAAATTTTATGTTTTGTAAATAAGCACAACGATATCGATATTGTCGGATACAGTGTTGGGATGTGACCTAAATGACTAAGTGACCAAGTCACAGGTTGTCATTTTAATTTCGCCGAGTCTACGGACAGTCTTACGGACAGTGCATGCTGACTGACGTTAACTAAATCCACCTACCCTAACCCTAACCCTAATCCTAATTCTGGTCACTGAACTGTCCCTAAGAACTGTCCGTAGATCGTCTGTTTTAATTTATGTGACCTTGATGTGACATGATGTGACCTAGATGTGATCTATATATCGTATGATTAGTAAAGACTCTGAGTGGTCAATTATTTAGTTGTAAAATAATTTGGTAGAAAAGATTTAATAAATATTTTAGAATTTAAATTACATTCCTGTAGTTTTTACAAAAAAGGTTTATATCTAGGATTACAGCAAATTAAAGATTAAAATCGATAAATTTCAAGTATTTTTTGTTATAAGCTTTGAGTTTTTCGAAGATATCAAACATTTGAATTAGATGTTAATACTGTAGTTTATATAATTTGAAACCTTCTAGGTACTTGCATATTTTAAAATTAATTATTTTTTGTTCGATTAGATCAATAATATGCTATTATTTATTTATCATTTCAATTTCTACAACAAATTGTATATTCTAGTGCTTTTATATGAATTAAAATAAATTATTGAAAAGTACAATTTTTGATAAAAAAAAAAAAAATAGAACTATTATTGTAATTATAATGAAAAGAATTTCTAACTTGTTTATTCTACACTTAGGTTATATCGACATCTGGATATAACGACATCATAGTAAAATCTTTCTATACCGATATTTTTTTCAAAAATATAATATAAAATGTCGGTATAACTCACTATATCGACATTTTGAAATTTTTTTAATAATGACTCAAAAATGTCGATACAACCAGAGTGATGTGTTCAATAGAATAATATCTATTAAGAATTTTATTATTAACTTTAACCTCCAAAATGAATTAGCAATAAACCTGTTTTTAGCTTTATAAAAAAGTATTCTAATTCATAAATTATTGTAGAATATAAGGTAAAAGGGGGTATTATGGCCAGGTTAGAGTTTCTACTAATAAAACTCTTTAATAAACGTATGAATTTTTTTATAATAAATTATAATTTAAACTATACCCAATAAAGAATAAAATACCGCAAAAAAAGATTTTCATACCATATACGTTTTAGACAAAATGGTTAGTACACAAAAAAAGACATAAAAAACCGGATTTTCAGGGGGTAGGGGGTATTGTGGCCAATTTCAAAAAAAAAAATTTTTTTTTTTTTATAATGTTTCACGGGTTCAAACCACTTACGTAACCCTTGTAGAATTCTCAAAATACTTTGTTATTTTTTTATTTAACA
Organism: Gigaspora rosea; assembly: GCA_003550325.1. NCBI lineage: Eukaryota > Fungi > Glomeromycota > Glomeromycetes > Diversisporales > Gigasporaceae > Gigaspora > Gigaspora rosea. The sequence continues at coordinate 52,236 of QKWP01002595.1, read as the reverse complement.
AAAAATAAGATCTCAGTATAAAACTGTAAAATTCTACTAGTGAAGGTAGTCTAACCCGTGAAATACAATTCTACTACCTCTTATTTTTTACAGTTATGTTGCTTTCTTTTTCTTGCGTTGTTCTTCTTTCTCTTGTTTCTTTTCCGCTTGTTCTTCTCTCTTTTGAATCGCCAATTCCTTCTTACGATTAGCTTCTGCGATTTTTCGATCTGCCTCTTCGTTCGCCTCTTTTAGTTGTTGCCAACTATCTTTGGAAGTAAGAAGTCGTGAAAATGGCAGGTTTTTCTTTTTTAAGAGGAGGTGACTCAGATTCCTGTAGATTTGAAGGAACTTTTTGGGTTTTAGCAAGCGAAGCCTGAGAAATCGGGTACTTGAGAGCAGAACGAAGAGAGCATGTTCCTGGATTTTTATAAGTTTCTAACTCTTCTTTCATTGCTGCAAATTGAATCTTTAAAATTTCGTTTTTATTTTTAAGTAAGTCATTCTCATTTAAAAGAATCTCATTTTCTTTTTCTAATAGGGCAACATTTGAACAAGTAAGATGTAAATGAGTAGACGATTGTGAAAGTAGCTGTATAGGAGGTTGACTATTTGAAGGTAATGAAAGTGGCTGACTATCTGAAGATGCAATATCGAATCGCTCTGTTGCCAACAAAGGGTCCAAATGGTCTGGACTAATAGCCTCGGGATTGAACAGCCATATTCCCGTACCTTTGTAGGCATTACAAATTGCTGTTGGCGTATAGGTTTTAAGAAAAGCTGGGCCAAAAATGCTCGCAAAGGTATGTTTGGTTACTACCTTGCCATCATTATTTTTATATTTATCGCATTCCTTTGCATATTCATTTTTTAATTTAGCAAAGGGGATTTCGGAAGGCTGTAAAATATGCGTCGTATGGGGAGGAAGGGCATAAAGAAGAATTCCGTTTTTGTGACAGAAATCAACGCACGAATAACTAATGTGGCTTTTGTGACCATCGAGCATTAGTAAAACTGGACGGGTAGGCGGGATTGAGTTTTTAAAATGGGTAAGATACATTTGGAAAAGGTCTTCGCGCATATACCCAGTACTTGTAAACCCCATTACAGTTCCTGGGGGTGCACTATTTAACAAGCCAGGAATTACACGAACGCCTTTATAGATAATTAAAGGTGGAATGTACAACCCGGCAGCCGAAATCGTGGGGGCAATGGAAATATGTTCGTGTGAATTTCCATGAGAAACTTTGTGAACTTGCCGTGCACCTTTTTTCGCGATGACCTTTTCCAACTTGGACACAAGAACAAACCCAGTTTCGTCCATGTTCCAAATTTGCATGAGAGTAAGTAAATTTTCATCAATTATTTGTTTAAGCTTTTCAAAATGATTATTAATGATAAATGCATTCGCTCTTTGTGCCCGAGCTTCGGACAACTTTTGGGGAACACAAAATGAAAGCTCAGGATGAGCTTTCATAAAACGGGTCCACCAATCCTGACCCGGCCCGCTATCACCAAAAGGATGTGGTCTTTTGTTTTTTTCATTATTTCCATTACACAGTGATTAACACCAGACCAGGTTAAACCAAACCCAAGTTTTTGCATATTAATGCAATAACCAACAAGTTGGTTTTCTTTGTGTTCAGTAAGAATGGTAGGTGGGCCAGAACGATTAGGAAGACTATTATTTTTTATTGCGCGGCGAAGAGTGGTTCTAGGAATATCATAGCTTTCTGCTACGCTGCTTACACTGGGACGTTTATGATTAGGTGGATAATTTTTGTATTCATTAAGTGCTGCGAGAATTTTTTGATTTCGACCATTATTATCAGTAACTGTTAGCATTTTATGTAATCTACTAAAGAAATAAAATAACGCGAATACACAAATTTGCATGTTAAGTAATATAAAATAAATGGCAAATAATATTCGATTAGGCTTTTGGAACCTTAAACTTGGCAACGATGTAACTTGTAATAAAAATGTGATAATGTAACTTGTAATAAAACATGATTATAACGTGACAATTTTTTTTTGTTAACGGTAATAGTATTGTGATGCAAGTTTTAAAAAAAGAAAGATCAATGTTAAGGTTAAATAATTTAGCTTTAAATAACTCGATCTTGTTTTTTTACTTGTTGTTATCGCGTCAAATTTGTTCGCGCACGGCTAATCGAAATTTTTATATAGCGGTAGGTATTTTATAATTTAATTTTATTTTTCATTGTCTATCAACACTAATTTACTGTATTTGCGCCCGTATACGCTTGTGGTCAAAATTTTTGAGGGCAAGATTTTTGATAGAAGAATTGTAGCTTCGCCGCAGGTATAAGAACATGTTACTATGATAATGCATTTGTTTTTTTTAAATGTATTTAATCATAAGTTATTTGAAGTACAATATTATATAAAGTTTATCGTTTAGATAACTTTTTCTAACGTGCAAAGTCGATTAACTTAGTGCAGAAACCTGTTTTTATCACACTACGTTTATCTAATATTGAAAGCATTAAATAAGAAATTTCGTGATTTGCTTAAGTGACAATATCTTATGATGCAGTGGTCGGAATCAGATGAATTTTATACCATTCGATTCGTCTCACCACGACGAATCGAATGGTATAAAATTCATCCGATTCTGATTAACAGATCACGAGATATAGCGATTGGCCACAATACCCCCCTGGCCATAATACCCCCTTTTATCTTATATTATAAATAATAAATTATAATAGTTGGTTGCTAAAACAAAAGTATTTTTATTATTGTATCTAATTATTAATATCTTTTACTATTGTGAAAAATTATAAAAAAAAATAACTATGATGCAAGATATCTATACTCAACAATCGCGTGACTTGTTTCAATTTTTCAAACTGCTAAAACTTTTTATACAAGAGGTTTTTCAAAAAACTTATTGTATTTTTATAGAGCTATATAAGCTCTATAAATACTAGCTAGTTTTTTGAAAAACCTTTTGTATAAAAAGTTTTAGTAGTTTAAAAATTGATATTAAAATATTAAGATTTATATATAAAATAAACTTTAAATAAACTTTAAAGTGCTAAAACTTTTTACAAAGATATTATTTTAAAAATCTAATTAGTAATTTTGTAGAGCTTATTATAAAAAATAAGTTACTAATCAAATTTTAAAAATATACCTGTATAAAAAGTTTTAGCATTTTGAAAATTATTGTTTAATATATTTTGCATTATAAAAAGTATTATACTATAGTATTTGTAATCATAATAGTAATAATTTGGTTAATAAAAAATTCTTTAATTATATGCATTAATTAATAATAATAAAGCTAAATATATAATATATATTTTTGCAAGCACCAAATTTTATTATACTTGAATATTATATAGTTTTTATGGTTTTATTGGTTGATCTATATATAGATCTTATTAGTTATAATCTGATTTAGATTATATATAATTATATTGTTATATTACTTTGTTATTTTTATAATTATTATTATAATTAATAACTATAGATTATATATAAGGGAAAAGGTTTTTTACGCACCCGTATGGCCATGTACCCCCTATATAAACAATGATTATCAAAGATTGATAATCATTGTTTTTTTTTTTACAGTATTGTTTTTTTTTGTTTTCACTTACTTGTTACTAATTTTTTTTTAGCTTGCCACTTTTCGCCATCGTTATTGGTGTTTTGTCGTCGCTGGTGTCATAGTTGTCACTGGTGTCGTTGTCATTGGTTGTCGTCATTGGTGTCATTTTCATTGTTGGTATTGCCGTTAGATTTCATGAATTGATTTTGCGTTGTTGTGGGTATAGCTGCAAACATTTGAAAGGTCTGAGGTAGTGACGTCACTACGTCACTCTTACATCATATAAAATTGAGGTAGTGACGTCAATACGTCACTCTACACCCCCTGCCTTTTGTTAATTGATGTTCTAATGTCTGCGGCTCTAGTTGTGGGCGGTCTTGCAGAATAATCTTGTGGGGTGTTTCTCTAGCATTTTTGTGGGGTTTCTCCAGCTTGTGGAATATGATCTTACGTGTTTTTTCAGCAATTTTGTGGAATGGCTTTGATTCTTTTCTGGCGTTCTTATAAGCTCGTCTTGTACGTTTTTCCAGTGTTGGATTTGTTTTTAATGTTTTGAGTATTTTTACTAATTCTTTTTCATCCTTTTTCATTTTTTTAGGTTGTTCTTTTTTTATACAAGGTTTGCCTTGTCATGTTTCGTTGGGTCTAGAATTTCTGGGACATGGAATCTGTAGCTCTTGGTGAGTAGTTTTCCTTTTTTTTCTTTATTTATTATTTTTTTTGTAATATTCTGATATATATTAACTATTCTTTTCTCTTCTTAGACTTGTAGGTTCTTTGTAACATGGAATGGCACCAAGTATTACGGGGTTTATCTTGTCATACTTCGTTGGGTTTGGGAATTACCGGAATGTGGAATCAGCAGCTCTTGGTGATTAGTTTTCTTTTTTTCTTTATTTATTTTTTTTTGCAATATTTCGGTATTTACTAACTATCCTTTTCTTTGGCTTGTAGGTTTTTTGTGAAGTGAAATTGGTACCAAGTATTATGGGTTTGCTTCGTTGGGTCTGGGAATTGCCGGTACGTAGAATTAGCGGCCTTTGGTGAGTAGTTTTCCTTTTTTTTTTTTGTTATTTATTTTTTTTTTGCAATATTCCTGTATTTATTAGCTATTCTTTTTCCTTTTTTTGCTTGTAGGTTCATTGTAACGTGGAATCGGCACTAAGTATTAGGGAAGTCGCCGTCGGCTGATATCGTTGGTGTGACGATATTCGATGTTTGTAGCATGGATCTACTTTGCTGCGCGTTTTTTTTTTAATAAAATTTATGTCGTCGTTGCTAATGTATCGTCGGTGTGGCGATATTGGGGGTTTGTCAATGTTTGTGCTCATTTTTTTTTTAATAAAATTTATAATCGTTATGTGATTATGGTTAATTAAATACTGTTGTACTATATGATATAAATATTACGAATTAAAAAATAAATTAAAATGACTTGTTTTTTAAAAAAATATAAATACCACGTGATCAGTTTTGATTGGTTGATCACGGGAGTGCATGGCCGTGCGGGTGTGCGAAAAACCTAAATCTATATATAATTATTAAAATTAGATATGATAACTTAAAAAAGTTGTAAATTGTCACTTTCAAGTAGCAGGTTTAGAGTTCAAATTCTACTAACTATAATTTAAAAAATAGGCCTATATTTTAGTAACTATTTCTTACTGATTAGTTAAATATACTATTTATCCCTTAAACCATTCGGTTTAGTAGGCAAATTTGCGTGCTAAAAATTACTAAAAAAATTTTTATAATGTAAAAAAAAATTTTATGCAAATTATTACTTAAAATGACTAAGACGGCTCCCAAAGGCTCAGATTATGTGACGCACCACTCAATTCAAATAATGATACATGTCATGTAACAAAACAAAAGACGCAAATTCAAGCTTTTCGAAACATACAACATTGATACCATAAATTTTGGCTTGTGATCCAAAATTTTGGATCTTCCGAACGGATCAAAGTACTAGTTGCTTAAATGAAATTGATTGTAGGATTATGACCTTTACAATTTTTATTAATATCATTGAAAATCGGGGTCCCGATAGTACTAAATCGAATTTAAGGATTATCAATTTTTTGGTTAAAATTTAATGCTTAAGGATTTCAATTATCAAAAGATTACAATATCGAAATATCATAAATTATTAAATTAATGTGATGCATTTAAATAAATCATATAAAAATAAAAAATAAAGTGATTTAAAAAAAAAAGGGTCCAATAAATTTTTTATTTATTATCTTTGGCCTATGAGACCACTTCACCCACTCGCTCAATTTTTTAAAAAAATTTTTTTTTTTAGCTAACATTAGCTTTATATATTCATTGTCATCATTAGCATATATCTCCTCATTGTCAAGAAAGGACGACAATGAACTTGCAAATGATGAATTTTTATATGACGAAGCCTTTGAAGATTTTTTATTTTATTTTGGGCAGTGGTGATTTTATGCAGGACGATCACGTAAAAGTTTATTACATTACCTGACATTGTATCATTGTGCATGAAAGATGCTATGAGATAAGAGGCGATTGGTTATGTAGCAAACTTTAATTCTAGCTTACTAAAGTAGAGGAATAAGCTTAGTAAAATTGGGTGTGAGAATACAAAAATTGATAAAAAATATTTTTAGCGAGCAAATTTGCCCGCTAGACGGTTTAAGGGATAGTCTTGGTTTTATTATCTAAAATAAAAGCTTTTGAACAAAGTTGTATAAAGTTATACAAACAAATTCAAAAAACTAGAGAAATAAAAATCTATTTTACAAGTTCTAAATAAAAAGATAGTAAAGATTTTGATAATACTATTAAAACTAAAGCTTTAAAAACTAAAAACTAAAAAACTAGTGTTATATGAGTATAGTTTTAGTATAAATTTTAAATATTAGTATTAGAAAAATATTATATAGATATTAAAAATAGTACAAATTTTATTGAACTAACAAAATCTGTAGTATTAGTTTTATTAGAGAAACTTTTATCCATTCTCAAAAAGGAGCTATTTTTACTACAATTCTTATAATAGGTTATTATTTTAGTCCACTATCATAATACTATCATAGTCCGTTATTATAGTCCACTATCTTAGTCCACTATCTTAGTTCACTATCTTAGTCCACTATCATAGTTCACTATCTTAGTCCACTATTATTGTCCACTATCTTAGTTCACTATCATAGTCCACTATTTTAGTTCACTATCTTAGTTCGCTATTGTAAAAATCCCAAGTTTTTACAGATATATAAACTCTGCTTTTTTTCCCAAGGCAGAGTAGGTTTTGTCCTTTACTATTCCCTTTGTGTTTGTGATTTCCAACTTTTTATTTAAAATTTATTCTTCTTCTTAGTTTCTTTCTTTTTCTTTCTTTTTTTTCTTTTTCTTTTCTTTTTTTGCTTTTCTTCTTTTTGTATTTAGTTAACAAATTTTGTTTTTTTGAAAACTTTTTTTATCCTTTCTTTTGTTGTAATACTGTACAAAGCTTCTTTTGAGTTACACAAAAGTCATTTTTGGTTATACAAAGATCAAAATACTCGTACTAGTTGAAACTGTATAGATCTTTAATTTTTTGGAGTAATATTACATGAAACCAACTTTTATCCAATTGCAAGCTCTTTTATTTATTATACACTATATACTACCTTATTTAAATTTTATATATCTTAAATTAACTTTTTATTATTTATTTTCTTGTTTCTTGCTAGTATTCTTGCTATTTTTATTTTAATTTTATTTATAAATTTTATTAAATTTCCTTAATCATAAATTATTTTTTTAAAAAAATGAAATATTTTTCCTTTAATTCTAAAGTTAATTATTTTTGGAAACAGAAAAAACAAAAGAGACTTTTAAAACAAAATATACTTTATCAAATTTTTATAACTTTATATTCAATTTTGGATATTGCTAACTTGTTCCCAGGTGAAACCATCTTATTACGTGATTTTATATTAACCAATAATATTATAAAATTCTCAAATAATAAAATAAATTAATTAATTTATAGAATTTTAATATAGGATTTTAAAAAATGGTGCATAGTGCACCTCGAATCATGTGATCGATAGTGACGCAATTTTTTACAGGGAACTTCGGACCACATAATTATGTAATGGTAATATTATGATTTTTTTTCATTTAATTTTACTTGTAGTAATAGTTACATTTTAATTACATTTTATTTAATTTATACTATGGAACAAAATACTATAAAACTACCTCTAACCCTAACTACTAACCAATCTAATCCTAACTCTATACTAATACACCAATCTAATCCTAATCTTATACTAATATACCTATACTAATAGTACATATTAATCTACTTCAAGAACTGGACAAAACCTCAAAGAAGCTTTAAAATATTGAAGAAAAAAAGCTAGTTAACGCGTTCAAAACCAAGCCTAGCAAACAAAACAACAAACTAAATTTTATAAGATTTAACTGACTTTTTACACCAACCACAAGACCCAAATATTTATCAACAAAGTGAAACCAAAAGCAGCAAATAAAAAACCCAACATATTTTACAAATGGCAACGTATAATAGCGAAAACAATGAAATCCAAGTCTGTTTCAACAGTATAATAATAATACCAATTACTGAATTACTACGAAGACACCAACGATATAAGTATTTCACCACACCAATAATGATGATGCCAGTGACGAAAGTATTTTTACCATACAAATAACCACGATATCAGCAATGAGATATTTTTATAATATTGCTATAAACGACAACCTAAAAGAAAGAAACCACATACAAAGATCTACACAATGCAAGAAAAAAAGCAAAGAACAAGACATAAAGAAAATATATGGCCTAAGATACCCTAAAACTTTAAATGCATTGCAAGCCAAGTAGCTATACTTCCCAAATACTCCAAGAATCAGCACGTATAGCTCAAAGATGCTCCTGAAAAATACCTGAAAAAAAGTTAGCAAATGAGTTCAAAAACAAAAATGACAAACCAAAATATATACTCTTCTGAAATTTCCAAGACTGGAATGTGCAAGCCAAGCCAAAGAACAAAATAAAAAGCTTCAAAGCTCTAATAGCATAACCAACAAGACCAAAAGTAATGAAAAAGCCATACTCAAACTACAGCGTTGATCCATACTAGGGTGTTCAGGATTATGCGATGTGATGAGGTAAATTATGCGGTTGAACTAGAGTCAATTATGCGGTAAATGCGAATCAATTTTAAAATTATGCGATTGATTATGCGATTGATTATGCTTAACATTTATTTATTTATTAAAATTCAAAAAATTTAACATTTTAATTAAATTTTCTGATAATGCATGCCTATTATCTGTTAAAATTCGTTTATAAGCCAAAAAACTACATTTTACATCTACTCCTGAAGCTGGCAACCAAATATATAGGGGGTCATCAATAAAAATGGGACAAATTTATCTAATAAATTTGTTCTATTTCTATTGACTTCACCCATATATCAATGCAATTCGACTAAGATTTGGTAACAAAGGTTCCTTTTCATGCCAATACTTGTCTAAATCAAACTTTTCACTGAACACTTCTGATAACCTTGAATAAATTGCCCATTCACTAATAAGATTATTTGAGGGATTTTCTAGTTCCTTAATTATCTTGTATAATGTAATATTGCATCGATCAGTTTGTGCTTGTATATACCATGGATTAAAGCAACGAATTGCTTTAAAAATTAGAAGTGCTGAATGACTATTGACATGCTTGCCAAATTTTTCGTATGCTAATTGAAATACTTCCTTGAAAATTGCATCATATGATAAAATATCATATTAATGTGTTTGGCAAAGATCGATCATTTCATTTGACTTGGGAGGTATTTGGTGACCTAAATTTAGATGAGCTTGTATTTGCTCCAATCTATCAGCAAGAAATGGCACAATTGGTTTATTTCGAATTTTAAAAAATTCAAGATTCTGAACTAACCTATATACATTATACAACAATATAAAATAATTTATTAGTAAATAATTAATTATTAAATACTAATATACATTAGCACTTACAATTGTGTAATGAAAGTAATAAAGTAAAAAATAAAACGCAAATAAAACAAATTATAACGATTTTCAAAAAACTTCTATTAATTCTAAAATTGCTGTACTCTTATTACCCATTTCAGACTCTTAATGATAAAAATCAACCAAAAATGTAAAATGATTACACATTCAAAAAGCAAATTTAAACTATATATTCTATTTCGTTTTTACGGGTAAGAGCAGAAGTATAGGATTCTTACAACCATTTAAAGAAAGAAAAGAAATCCATTGTCGTTTTCTAACTGGGCTATATGTAAAAGTCGTTTTATTAAATTAACAGTTAAATTAAAAAGTTTGAAATTTTTATATTTAATCCAGGCTTCTCCTACTAAGTTAAATATGTGAGCGAAGCAAGTGTTATGCTTAATTTGGGGCATTAAAGGCGAAAGTATATTAAACATGGCCAATATATACGAAGCATTATCCGTAATGAACAAGATTATATTGTCAAAAGAAATCTTATAAAAAGACAATTTGAAATAACAAGTTGAGAAATGGTTGTTTTATTAACAACTTGCAAATAATCAGTTTTAACCAACTTGGTTTTATCAAAATAACTAAAAAGAATATTCACAACGGCTCAACTACAAGAATCAGTTGTTTCATCTACTGTAATACTGATTTTTTTTCCCATTAATAGACTTTGAAGTTGCTTTTCTTCACGTTGAAACAAAATTGGAAGATATTTTTCATGAACTTGGTTAGGTCCAGGAACTGCACTACCTATTAAAAAAAATTAATTATATAGATTGATAAAAATTAATCATATTTGTTATTAAATACATACCATATTTACAATGTTCTTGTAAAAAAGGCTAAAAATATTGACAAGATCGCATTCAGTCTATTGTAGAAATTGCTGAAAAGGAACGAAATAATTTATACGAGAATGTAACAGGTTTAATGAAAAATCAGGACTGATTTTCTTTAGATAGTCTTCTGAAATACTCTCCTTCCAAATGGCTTGCAGAACGAAATCCAGTTGTTGTGAAGTTTATAGAAACTCTTACTCGTAATGAAAATGAACAACAATATGGAGAAAAACTTTTTAAGCGTGCTGTAGCTGTTGATGCTATATATGGATCACGACACTTAAAATACGTTTTTGCAATCAATTTGGCTGCTTCGGCAATTAAGTATTCATTAGCGAGATCAAAAATGATTGTAGATATCGACAACATCAGGAGAATTTTTTAGGTGCAGATCTGCGCAGATTTTTAAAACCCGATAATAATCAAAAATCTGCGAAGATCTGTGACCCCACAATTATAGTTGAAGAAAAATTTTTAACAAATTCTGCGCAGATTTTAGAAATATATAAATCTGCGCAAATTTTTATTAAATAATAAAAAGTGCAATAACCTGAATTAAGCTTAATTCAGGCCAAAATTTAGAGTGACTATAACCCTAATCCCGCGCTACCCTAACCCTATTATGATATTATTATTATTATTATGATATTATTATTATTATTATTATTATTATTATTATTATTATAAATATTAAATGCTAATTTTTCATATATTAAAAATATTTTACAAAAATAATAAAAAAATATATATTTTTATTAAAAAAAAAAAACAACAAAACATATTACAAAAG
>QKWP01002595.1:21377-35134 GCA_003550325.1 Gigaspora rosea | reverse complement strand
AAAAAAAAAAGAAAAAAAAAGAAGAAAAAAAAAACCCACCGTTTATTAAATAATAATAATAATATAAAAAAAAAGTGTATATGTACGTACATACTATATACATATGGGAATAAAAGTAAATTCCGGTTATTCTTATTATGGGAATAACCGGAAATTTACTTTTATTCCCACCATCGGTTTTATTCTTAAAAAAAAATAAAAATAAGAAAATAAAAAAAACGCGCTTTTTTTATTTATTGTTTTGTTTTGTTTATTGTTTTTCCCGTGTTCTTACTGCAGGTAAGTATAGTAGTTATAATTTTGGAGATTATCGCAGATTATAATAGGCAGCGCCTATTATAATCTGCGAAGACTATACTTTTTAAAAATTTGCTCAGATTTTAGTCAAAAAATCTGCGAAGATTATACTTTTTAAAAATTTGCACAGATTTTAGTCAAAAAATCTGCGAATAACTGCAAAAATCTAAATTTTGAAGATCTTTGCAATTTTTTAAACAAGATTCTGCGCTGATTTGATAAACTTGAAGATCACTGCAGATTATTAATGTTTTTAATTTCCCGATGAATCATATCATTAGTTCGGGTAGTTATTCAAAATTTACTAATTGGTTAGAAAGTTTAGCTATAGAACAGCCACCGCTTCCCAAAGGTCTTCTATTTTTGGCTTTCGACAATGAGCAAAAAGGCCAAAAGAATTATCTGGATCGTGGACATAATACAGTTGTATCCCATACTGTCACAAGTTTTGTTGCTTTTAATTACGATCCCAATAACAACATTCAGATTACAGATCCTTGGTTATATTCTGAACTTACCCCAAAACAATATGAAGAATTATTTTATATAACATTAGATATGGAAGACGAAACTCGTAAAGAACTTACTAATTATCTCTCAGTTATTTTAGAAGAACTTTGTAATGAAAAAAGTCAAAGAAACGAACGTAATTGATAACTTGATACGTTATCAAAACCAGACAGGTTGTATGAAAAAATGTTTGGTGTGTCAAACCTCCAATATCGATAACAAGAAGCGGGTTTGTCCTATATGCTGTAATCAATTGCCGACGATTACTGAAATAAATAAGCAAAATAATGAATTATTTAATATAGCCAATACTAATGAAACGGTACTAGATATTAATTCATATACGTTTAGGCAATCGAGTAAGCAACGGTTAGCTTAGGAAGTTTATACACCACAAGTCTTTGTTCCAGATCCAATAGGAATTAATCCTAACTCGGTTGCTAACGTTCGAAAAGTTCTTGAGCATATCGAAGAGGTATCTGGAATTAAAGAAAATAGTTGTAAATGGGTAGTAGTTACTTGCGATGGTGTACCGTATAATTATATACTAAAAATGAAAAAAGATTTTCCTTGGCTTATATTAGTTCCAGGTGCTCTTCACGAAGAAATGAACATGTTAAAAGCGTTCGTCGAATTAAATTGGGACATTGACATGAAAGATTTCGCTCAATGTCAAGGATATCAAACTGAAAACCAATTTCAGTTTTTCAAAAAATGCTCGGATCATTATAAGTCATGGGATTCGGGTTGTAATATATATAGGCATGCGATGGCTTCTGAATTAATGTGGCCGTATATCGTTTCTGAAGAAAATCCTTCTGTTGAAGGTTATTTGAAGTGGGCCAAAAATCAAACTGATCCTATATTTAAGTTAAATTATGAACAAATTTTTGTTTATTTGCAATCGATTATTAACTTTCGTACTGGAGTACGTTTTAATAGGCCTTCGCTAAGACTTGCGGCTAGACGAATATTTGCACCTATTTGGTTTGCTCGTCGACATCCTATTTACCGATTAATTGAGATTTTTGATGGAGAACAAATGTTACGATTAAGACCTGAGGTTTATAATTTAATTCAAGAAAGAATTGTAACCTTACGATCTAAACTTTCGAATCAACACCAAGGTCATAATGCGATTCTTGAAGAGATTAACAAAGCACTCAAGTCTTTAATTCCCCCAATACCTTCACAATGGCACTGGGAAATTGCGGCTCGTAATTGTACAAAGTTTGTGAAGTTATGTACTAATCTTTTTAATTTACAGTCGGAATCATAAGTATCCCCACCCGGCTAACTTGGCGCAGCAGACAGATAAGTAAAAAAATGTTTTTTTATTGAAAAATATATGACCAATTGTGATCATCAATGCAATACATAATCACCATTATTATCTATTACAGCTTCTACACGATCGTTCATGTCCGCCACTAATTTTGCCACCAGACTGTCTGGCAATTGATTCTATTCTTTTACGATCAAACCTTTTAAACCCTTCATTGTCCAGATTTTTTTTTCGCAAGCTTAATTTTCATGATTCCCCAGACATTTTCTATTGAATTCAGGTCTGGTGACATCGAAGGCCACGGGAGCACCTTAATACCACTTTCTTTCTTCCAATTTTTCGCAATTTTCTAATGGTGTTTCTGATTGTTATCTTCTTGGAGCACCCATTCTACTGAACCCTCGCCAAAAATTTTATCAACAGAAGACAGAAGGCCCTTCTCATACACAGTAACCATATATTTCCCATTCAGGTTTCTCCGAAAAAGAAACAACTCACCAAACCCAGAAGCTGAAAAACAGCCCCATACATGGACCTTCGCGGGATGCTTCACTGATCGAAAGACACTGCGCTTACCAGGGAACTGCCACACTTTTCTTGGTCGGTGTTTCAGATAGAACGTACTTTCATCCGAAAAAACCACATTACTCCAGTCATGGTTCCTATGCATTTTAGCCCACGCTAGCCTTTTTTTAATATGCTTATCGGTTAGCAAGGGCTTCGAAAGTTGTGCAGCATATTTGGCACCCGATTCACGAATACGACGACGAACGGTGGACGTACTGACTTCTACATGGCACTTCTTCATATCTTCACAAATTTGCATGGCGGTTAAATTCTCATTTTTTTGTGCAAGCTCGATTATTCTTTGATCTTGCTTTTTGGTGGTGATTCGTTTGTGGCCAGACTTTGGTTGATCATTCAAGTCCTTGGTCACAGTCCACCTCTTATACCAATATTGTGCCATTTTTTTATCGCAGCCGACCTCTTTTGCAGCTGCAGCAAGTCCAAGTTTCGGGCCCTTACGGTGAGTATGTAAAAAAACGAGTTCATGTCGTTTATATATGGGAAGAGACATTCGTTAAACTGCCAAAAATTCGTCAATTATCCAATTTGCGATGTAGATTATCAATAGACCTAAAAAAAGTATATATGATCAGTATTTATATTGTACTACATGATCGGAAAATTTTGAGGCATTACACTTGGTTACCGGAAAATTAGCTGGGTGGGGATACTTATGACTCTGACTGTAATAGGATATTCTGAAAATGAAACCCATGAACCTCGTACATGCCCTAGTTTTATTTCTAAATCACGTCGATTTCGAGCTCGGATAAGAAAAACTCAGTTTGTAAATCCAAATAGTAACAATCGTACTTTTCGAAATATAAATGGAGAATGGGCACTAAGTGAAGAAATGAAGCAATTTAGTGAAATTGCATGTACAAAGAGGATCGAATTTATTAAAGCAAAACTAATTAATAAAAGTTCATTAGGCACTTGGCATCCAATACCTATAACATGTGAAGAAGCAGACCTTCAAAAATCTGAAAGCACTTTAACAAGACCACAAATTTTATCTATTATTAACTCTTTACTTCCTCTTTTAAGTGATGCAGATTGATTACGTTTCCGAAGTTTATCGAATAAATCTCATGAAAACTTAATGAATATTCTTCACGAAATTAGAACTATATTAGCCAACAATGGCACTAATACTAATAATGAAATATAAGCGGGTAATGTATTTTTATTTATTTATGAATCTATTGAAATTTTGTAGCAAAAAAAATTATCGCGAGTATTGCTATATTGTCGATAGTATAGAAAGTGCAATAAATTATTGTATAATGACAATGTAATAAAAATATTTTTAATAAAGATTATTTTTAATACTGTAATAATGCAGTAGTTGTGAAATAAATTTTATTATATTAAATTTGTTATCTAATTTATCATGGCAACTTTTTGAATTGCACATAAATTGACCCTCAAATTATTATTGAATTATCATGATTAATATGATTACGTGTTATAAATATACTAAATATACTAAATCGAATAAAACTAATGTTAGTTATCGTGTCAAATCCATCTTCCCACCTTAAAGCTATGCAACATATACTATATTATAAATTTTGGAGAAGAGTAAAAATAGATCTATCGAAAATTACACATGAGGGTCATGTAGAAATCTGAATGTGCGCTCAATATAATTGCACACATAAAATTTTTTGTGCATAAGATATATATGTAATATACACAAAATTTCATTCAAAACTATGTTTCATTTATTTAATCAATTTGATGAAAAAATGAAATAACTGACAAATATAGAATTGATGAAAAATGAAATAAGAATCAATCAATGTGGAATTGAATACTTAATTCTAAATATCACAATTGTCCAATAATCATTATACGAAAATCCAGTAATCGATGTAAAGAAATAGCCCCAATAATAATTATCGCGGATTATAATAAAATCAGATTAAAATGAAATATGGGTTTCTATTTAACCCTTTAAATACCACTTATGCTTGTTCAATATAAGCTCTAAAAATAACCTTAACCCCTACCCTATGATCCGTCACAATAATTTGAAGTAGATAGCTTATCTTGATTTATGAATAATTGGCCTTGACTAACCTAATGTAATAAAAAAAATATATGGATAATAGAAAAATAATGCTATAAGTAAAATCATTGACAAGACAGCAAGAGTTATAGCTGGATATTTTCATATTTGCTAAACAGGCTTGATGACACAAATCCAGTGGGTATACTTGAACTAAAGTAGACAACTTAAGATATTTAAGCTTGAGTAGTATTAGGTTGATAACGCTATAAGTCTTATATTATGATCGGATCAAGGGAACGTGATCTTATAAATGGGTGACCCAAACTTGAATTCGTACTTGGTCGTTTAGGCACATATATATACACTTAACAAATTTTATGTATCGCTATGTAAAATTTAGACTCTCTATTTGAAAGTTTGATTGGTTAATTATTAAGTGTATAAAACGATCTGGAAAGAAATATAGAATAATCCGATTAGTGATCATTACTAAATAAGATGCGATCGATGATTGCCAAATATGGTAAAATCCCTGACTGAATGGTGGAAAAGTATGAGTCAAACACTTTTTAAAAAACCCTCACTAAGATTTATTTATAGTGCTTTTCAAAAAGTTGAGATTCGATCAGTTACTTTTATACTTATTCAAAATCAGTAAAAATTTTTTTTTTGTTTTAATTAAATTAAATTATTATTTAATTGGATTATTTTTTTTTAATTATTATTACAAGAATTAATGTGCAAATCCTTGCTTTTGATCGGGCATACCTTTTTATATTGTAACTATTAAGGAGGGTGAGTGTATACATTTTACCGATTTAACTCTAATAACTAGAAGATAAGTTTTTGATTTACTCAAATAAAGCTTTTCAGCCTATACTAGCTTACTTCCTTTATTTTTATTTTTAAATTTTTTTTAATATTAAGGGTGTAGCTCCTGCCCCAAACTTTATTAATACTTAAGCAAATTGATATATGGCGGTGCCTTTTATACATACATATTATATACAAGTATTGAGACTAGGACTTCAGGCTGTAAAACCTTTTATCCATAGCTAAACCCCACCAGAGCCTCCCATATTCTCATTTATATAGTTGACCTGGATTTGTATGTCCCTTTTCAACCAAAAATCAGCANCTAGGACTTCAGGCTGTTAAACCTTTTATCCACGGCTAAAACCCACCAGAGCCTCCCATATTCCCATTTATATAGTTGACCTGGATTTGTACGTCCCTTTTTAACCAACAATCGGTATCCACATGTCCGCCACTTTGCTCACATTTCCTATTCATCACTTCCAATTTGGTGTGTGTTGCCAGGTAGGCACTTTATGCTTCCAAGTTGGTGTACCCGAAATCTGGTTACCCAGAAAATCCCTTACTAGCGTACTTCTCGAGTGTTCGTATTTCAAGCCATGCAGCTACCTCTACCACATTGGGTAAGTATCTCAAGCCTGCATGCTGCCACAACCAGCCGGTTTTCTGCAACTTGAGGACCCAGGTTTAGCATTCCGAATTTGGAAATGTGTAAACGACTGTACTTCTCGCTATGGTGGCAAGAATCTGGACTTTCGCAAATGCTTCCAATGCCAAATATAGTTGGATGGCATCATGAGGCTAGAGAGAACCTGATCACCACTGTATGCACTTATACCAGCATATACCTGTATTGGTGGTCCCAAATCCTCTTAGTATCCGAAGACTCCCATATGGGTACGCCCAGAGCTCCGTTGGGTTTTGACACGTACACACCTCTATGTTTCCGCCTCTTGTTGGCTGATTAGTTCTGTCTGCTCTTGTGAAGTCCACTAGACCCCAGTACCCAGTCAGTCACTCTTTGGATCCTTTTCCCCAGTTATCCCAGACTACCAATCTAGTTGGCCCGGAAGGATCGGTCTGCCAGGCTTTAGGTGCCTAAGGTCTCCCTTTCTTTGGTTCATGCTTCTATAACACATGACCTTTTCCTTTGGTACGACTCCGGCGGCCAGATTGGTGGGCCCTCTTTTGCTATAGGGGCTCTTGCCCGTCCAGTTTCCTGGTCAGTCACCGCTAAGATCCTTTTCCCCAATACCGTCGAAAGTCTAGCTACCTCTTTACTCGGAACTTGCCAAACGGGTTTCAATTGTTCTGGTTCCTTGGCTTTAACCAAGGTTACAGATAATCTACCCGACCGATCGATAAACAAATGTTACTGTAATACAGGCCTATTTTTCAATTTGTCTCCAGTGGGATTTGAACTCTAGACCTGCCACTTGGAGGGTGACAACCAGACAGCTTCTCTATTTGCCACACCCTTTCCTTTATTTTTCTTTAAATAAAATCAGGGAACTTCTTTTTTTGTACGGTATCTCCCTTTATTGAAGTTGAATTTATTCGTTTATAATATTGTAAATGGAAATGGAATTTAGTAGATTCAGAATTTTCTAGTTAAATTAAGACTAGGGTATGAGTATGCATATGATAAAATCAACTACCAAATGCTAATTTATATAATAATTCTAAATCCACTTAGATTCAGTTTCCATTTATACATATATATTTAGATTTAATAGACGACACATTAATGTGTTACTCTAGCACGTTAACGTGCTATTTAACATGCTAAATGCTTTTAACAATTGGAGATGGTGATTGATAATTTATTTAATTGGTTCTTTTTTTTTTATATTATTATTATTATGCTTTTTTTTTGTTGGAGTCCAATGGAAAAATGTGGTTGCCAAGTCCAAGGAAAGTTGTCATAGCAAATACCGAGAACCAGATTATCACCGCAAATATAGGCGAGAAAAAAAAGATTGGAAAGTTGGCTTTTCCGTTAGCTGTCCTTTTTTTATTATAAGAATTATATTAATTAATTTCCTGTTCTTTAGGCTACCTGTGCAATTTTTTGCTTTTGTTCGGCATACTTTTTCACATTGTAACTATATACAACTGGTAAGAAATACACTCAAAAATCAGATATTTATTTTTTCAGAGGAATTATGTCTGAAGTTTTACTGGATATCCTTCATATCACGATATTCCACATGATTTCGGTCTTGCATTAAAGATTTGTAAAGGTCTCAGACCTAAAATTAGATGCAAAATTCCTCGATTACTTTTGAATTTGATGAATAGATGCTTAGACGCCGAACCTCAAAATCAACCAACTGCTAAAGTATTTATACAAGTCGATCTTTGAATCTTTCAAAACTCCCTAAACCAGGTAATAGCATTTATTTTTATTTTTAAAAATTGTAATATTAATTGTAAAAATATCTGAATCGGCCAATATAGTAAATATTATCTATTTTAACGTACAATATTAGTAATACGAACCGATGAAAATATCTTGGGCTGGAATGATCTTAAAAGATTCGGGCAGGTTGACTAGGCTGACCAATTGGATTTTAAATTGTAGTTTTAGTATATTTATATATATGTACTTCAGTAAGTCAACCTAGTCAACCCATTGATTGTGAAATCCCTGATGGTAAGTAATATACAAGATCTTTGCTAGGAAATCACCTTTCGGGGTTTTCCGATCGAGCTAATTCAGAAAAGCTTAGACCGTTCTTATTCATATGTACCGGTAAATCATCTTTTACTTTATTTATTTGATAGTTTATTAAATAGCCTACCGTATCACTAAAGTAAAAAAGAGTTTTATATATGAATAAGAACCGGCATTATGGTCTAAGCTTTTCTGAATTAGCCCGATCGGAAAATCCTGAAGTGATTTTCCTAGCAAAGATCCCATATTCGATTTATTTATAATTAAACAAATTTATTACTCATTTGTATATTGGGTATTTAGATTATTAAATCGAGTAAAGAAAGTCATTATTGTCATACTATAATTAAGGGTTAAATAGAATTGGTATTAGGTTAGGGTTAGTTTAGTTCGTTAGAGTTAGGGTTGGTTTAGTTTATTAGAGTTAGGGTTAGCTTAGTATGTTAGAGTTAGGGTTAGTTTAGTACATTAGAGTTAGGGTTAGTTTAATATATTAGAGCTAGAATTAGAATTAGATGGTTATTTTAGATAGTAATTATTTCAAATTTGTTGCGAATTTTTACGCAAATGATTTCGAACATAATTGTTTTTTTTTACTTGTACGTAATTAAAAAAATTTTTTTTTAAAAAACAAAATGTAGAAAATCCAATTTTTATTCAAAAAAAAAATATACAAATAATCGCTACTAAATCTAACTAGAATCTACTATCGAACTGTATTCAAAATTTATCTAATACCCAAATCTAACTACTATACTATATTAGCTATAATATTCTGAACTATTTCTAGTTCTAACGCCCAAATCTAACTACTATGCTTCTAATATCCCGAATCTAATTATTGTGCTATATTCAGTTCTAATGTGCCAAATCTAACTATCATGCTACTACTATGCTGCATCCCAAAATATAACTATTATGCTACATACAATTCTCTGAATCTAACTACTGTACTACTAATTCTAACATTCTAAATCTAGCTACCTTCCCGAATCTAATTATCACGCTACATCTAGTAGAGGTCGGAACTGTTATCCCCTTATTCGGATATCTGTATGGTTAGCACATATCCAGATACAGTAAATGGCTTATGGGTAATAACCTTTATCCACTAGTTTTAAAAGAATAATCCAGCAGGTATCTGCGGGTATCAGCAGGTATCTGTAAGCAGTACTGTACATTTTCACTGTCCCAGCCTTTTTTTGCCATGTCCCAACGTCCCAACGTCCCAGCGTCCCAAGTGTCCCAACTATGTCCCAAGCCTTAATAATTAATAAATTAATTTAAAAAAATATATAATTATATATTTTTTTAGGTACTAAACACATTTTTAAAAAAATTTAATTAGATTATCTTAATAAAATTTTAAGTAATTTCAATTTATAAAATTGTCCCAGAATGTCCCAAAATGTCCCAATGTATGTCCCAACTGTCCCATGTACAACACTATCTGTAAGTATCCGTCAATGTTTGTGGGTATCTGCAGGTAACTGCAGATATCCGGATATAAATTAAAATAGTATCATTTTCAAATATAAAATAGATGAACTTCGCATCCTGCATACCACTACAATGAGAATATGCATGTCTGTAAAATAAGTCGCTACTGAATTTAGCTTATCTCTGATGTATTAGTTGATATTTTTCCATATAAAGTGCACAGTACATTTGTACATATGTACACGGTAAATTCCAGAAAGTATAAAAATATAAAAAAATTCAGATTACAATATGAAATCGCTTTTTCTTATGTTTTTAAGGATTTTTTTTCTTATCATTATATAATTTAAGGTCATAATGACTATACATTTTTTAAGATCATTATTTGATCTATTTTTACTTTTTTTTTTTAACTTGTTAGTCAAAAAGCTATAAAATAATAATGCGTGATTCATCATATATCAGTTTTACATGAAAAGATAATTTTTCAAGAAATATGGAATATATAGAGCAAGAAAATGTGACTGACCTTGGTGATAGTGATTTTGAACTAGAAGAAAACCCTAGTGATGATTTTTTTGTAAGACAAACGAAAAAATGTACAGGCACTTCTAAAGATACTGTAAAAAAGAAAAGAAAATTAAGTGAAAGCACAACTAAAACATTAATAGAGACATTAAGTAACGAAAACATTCCTGAGGATGATAACAATTAAGTAACTAGTAACATGTCATCTGAAATGGGTCTTAGTACTAATCAGCAGCCTTCCAAACTTGACTTAAATGCCTTCAACTTGTACCTATTAATAAGGTACCAGGAAATAGTTGGATATAGAGTTATTATCAATTATATAAACCTGTGCAGCCTTATAAGAAGATAGTTAGTTGTTTGGTTGAAGTTAATAAGAATAATAGGACTTATCAGTGCGATCATTTAATGGGATCAATGGACTCTTCGACAGGTAGCTTTATTGCGCATTTAGTTTCACGACATGCAATTACGGAAGAATCACACAAACAAAAGCTTAGACAACAACAATCTACACACCAAAACTTGATCAGATGTTTCAAGGACTAGTAGCAAATGATCCTAAACGAAAAGCAAAATGAAATCAAAAGTTTGTTAGCATGTTAGACAAGGATCAATTGCCTATTAGTTTGAGAGAAAGAGTTGGCTTTTCTGAATTTTTGGAAGAATTTGATCCGAATTATTAGTTATCTAGCGAAAAACTTTGTCGCACATTGCTTATAGATGGCTTTCTATATTTGAAAGAAATTCTTAAAAAAATGCTTTCTAATAATATTATATCTTGTTTTTTGACCTGTGACCTTTGGACAGGACGTGATCGTATGGGATACCTTGGAGTAATGTGTTCGTTTATTGATAATAATTTTCAGTTAAATGAGCTAGTTCTTACAATTAAATATTTACCTTATCCACACGATGGGGAATCAATTGCAAAGGCATTAAATCTTATAATCGATGAGTGAAGATTAACAAAGGACAATGGAAGCAATATGGTCAAGGCTATAAGATGTATGCCAAATAGTGTTCGAATTCCATGTACAACCCATACCTTGTAGCTCATTATCGGAAAAGGGTTGTTAGATGCCAAACTTCTTATTGCATGGGCCAAACGACTTATGTTTTTTTTTACAAACCAAAACAAACAGAAAGATTAATAAATGCACAAAAAAAATTGAATTGACTTGAAAATATAGTAGGTATTTTATCTTGTATGTAAATTACTAGTATAGGGATTAATTATTTAATTATTTAGGATTTAGAAGAAAATGACCATCAATTACGAATTATAGCTGACGTTCCTACAAGGTGGAACTCTTTTTACCTTTCGTGGAAATGGCTTATAAAAATTCGAGATATAACTAATATAATGATAATGAATTTAGTACTTGATAATGATAGCACAAACCAGAAAGATGGCCTTCGTTTAGAAAAAATTAATCTAACACATAATGAATGGGATGCAATTTCATTATTAATTACAGTTCTAAGACCTTTTGCCGAAGCTACTGATCTATTAGGGGGTAGCAAATACGCTACTATAAGTTTTATGTATAGTGCAATTACGGTAATTAAACAGGTGCCTTTGCTTAATAGAACCTCGGATATTGACTTTGATTCTTTTGAAGATGTTTTTGATGATGATGTCATTTGTGAAGACGATGAGGAATACTATATGTCAAATCAACAACAACGAATTAATATTAATAATTCACAAATTGTTATAATCTTGAAGCAAAAATAAAGTTAGCATTATATAGTGCTATAGAGCATTATTGGGATGTGCCTAGCGACGAAGCCATGCTAGCAACGCTTTTGGATTCTCGATGTAAAGCTCTTTCTTTTATGTCGGGATCTTTAAAAAAAAAGAACAGTTGAATTGCTTAAAGCTGAATATGAAGAAGCGCGGATTTTATATCGAACAGAAGAAGAGGAAAACAATCTCCAAACCAATTCGAACACTTTATTGGCCTCAATATTTCAGAATCGAAGCCCACAAATGGAAGTTTCAGATTATCTTGGAGCTCAAGAACTTCTATGGAATCAATGTTTATTAACTTGGTGGAATAATAATTGAAACCGATACCCTATATTGAGTAAGTTAGCTTGAAAATACTTGGCCATTCCAGCAATATTAACTGTTAGTGAAAGACTGTTTGGCGATGCTGGAAATACAATGATAGCAAAAAGAACGTTGCCTTTACCTACGACTTTTGAGCATTTGGTATTTTTGAAAAATAATTGGCATACTGTCGGAAGCATGTTTCCAGATATTAGTTAAATCTGGAATATATATGCAGTAAAATCAGATTATGGCTAATAAAGTCTGTATGTGCAGTGAGCTGCATCGCAGCCAAAATCATGCTTTTTTGAAAATTTAATATGGGCCATTATTGCATTTTCAAGATAAGAATATATCTATCATTATTGAATGCTAAAAATGTCATGTTCATTAAATATATTACCTCCAAATAGGCTTCCGCAAGGGCTTGGACTACCCACGGGTACCCTACAGGTAGTACCATGCAAGCCGGGCTAGGGTATTAATTTTTGAGCCCTAGGGTAGGGTAAGGGCCCAAAGTATCAAGCTCTTATATAGACAGGTAGGGCTAGAGGAAAACAGTACCCTACCCTTGTGCCCTACGGGTACCCACTACCAAACTTACATGTGACAACCAACCAATCATAATCAAGTAGGGTGTCACACAGACTAATTAATCAAAACTATGTCCGATAACTATGTAATCCATCATAATGCAGATTTTTATCAGTAAAATTAAAATAAATGATCAAACGTAATTTTACTTTACTTAATTATAAAGAAAAGCGCAAAATTCTAAAGGTATCACATAAATATTGTACTTATATATCTAATTTTTTTTTAATTGAAAACTGTTTGTCAGAACTGTTTCAAAGTAGCTATGGTTGATTTTTCGCTAAAGTTCTAATTAAGTTTCGATTTATATGTTTTAATGTAACTTTTTTTGTCCTAATTATAAAATGAATGTTCAAAACTCACATATTAATAGAAAAAATAAAACCATAGTTTTATTTTTTGACTTTATATAAATAGCTGGTGAAAATTTCAAGGCGATTGCACGCTTATATAATAAGTTGATACATTTTAAAATATAAAAAATATTGATTTTCATATTAGTTAATAAAATCTGATAATTTATATAGAAGTAAATCGATTTGCTTTGTGGTAACGTAAAAAATCTGCAATATGATAAATCACATAGTTATCGAACATAGTTTTGATTAATTAGTCTGTGTGACATCCCAATAATCAAGCATCTATTAATATGTCGATTATTAACAAAAAAATTTCTTTAACGACTTCACTGAAACTATAAAAAAATTGAAAATATTATTATTATATATTAATTATGTTTTTATTATATTTTAAAAAACGTTATAATTACTAGTTATAAGTTAATAATAATAATATAAATAATATATATTAAAACTGTTTTAGTAATATTAATGGATAGGATTTACCAACATTATTAAACTAAATAAATTTCATATTTATAGTATAATATAAATATTTATATTATATAAATATATCATATTATAATATATTTTATAATATTAAATATAATATAAATAAAACAAATCAA
>QKWP01002595.1:0-11276 GCA_003550325.1 Gigaspora rosea | reverse complement strand
GCACGCGCACATTTCGCCTATAGTGATTTTCATATGAAATTTCCGTCACGAATTTTTATATAGTCGGCCAATCGTTTTTCGACGATATCTCGCCATCCACTGGGCCGATTTGGATGATCTAACCACCGTTAGTTGCGTCTCGACGAGCTCTACAACTTTCAATTAGTGGACATGTATCGTTAACTTAGTAAGAAAAAAAATTTATTAGTAACTCTTTATATACCGAATTTTTATTAGAGTTCGGTTTAGAAAGAGAAATTTTATATTACGAACTTTCTCTATACCGAACAAAATCTCTTGGGACGGCCTGTTCGGATAAAAGAAAGGCAACTGTATTATGAAGTCAACTCTTTTTAAATCACACCGGTTTCCAATTATCGTTTGTTATTACGTAAGCACAACAATTCCCACATTTAAATTGATATTGGATCATGCAATGATCAATATCACGATGATTGGCTGAAATGTGCCATTGCACGGCATATATCAACCAATACTAATTGTTGCATGACCAATATCAATTTAAATAGTATAGACCTTAACCCATTTTTAATTGTACAAATAGTATTGAGATTGCTCTTTAAACCTGTAACCCTGTAACTCTGTAACCCTCAGAAACAACACGACGAAAGAAAAGTAAAAATAAGGAATTCAACGATCATATTAAAAAAAATTTCAACTTAAGCTACAGAATACAAAATTGTAGCGATAGATTATGAAAATATAGTTCCAAATGAATCAAATAGCCATGAAATATGAAAATATAATCTAATAGATTCTTTTTAATAGATTAGCAAAAATTGGTGGTAGATTTTTAGCATCCTGATTAGATGGTATATGATATTTAAAACTTCAAACAAAATAATTATTGAATCTTAAACAAATTATTCGTATCTTATATAGTATAAGTTCCTCAGTATATTCCTTTAATATATTGTAGTATAGTTATCAACACGGCATATGTATTATAGGGACAAATATGAGGTAGTATATTTGATGTGGTTTAAAGAGAGTTGACTTACTTACACGACAGATTGGTATTATAGGTTTGAGATTGTGTGAAATGGATATATAGCTCAGAACATCAGAAACAAACTTTTGAGGATCTTATTATTGGGTGCTGTAATGAACTTGTTTTGAGGCAGCAACCAACCCTCGACGTAATCACCTGTTGGAACTCGACGTATATTATGCTAGCATCCACTATCCCTTATAAGAATATATTTGAACGTTTGTCATTACGAGATACCAGCTTTGAGTTGATCGTACCTTCAGATGAAGATTGGGAAAGAGCGGAAAGTCTATGTAACTTTTTAAAACCATTTCATAAAGGTAAATATTTACTGTTGATTATTGTATATTTTGTATGAATATGGCTTTCAATTAATATTATATTTCAATACAGTTACTAATCTTATATCAGGAAGCACCTATTTGACTGCAAATTTTCTTCCTCAATTATTAAAAATTAGGGTGCATCTCAAACAGAATTCTACCAATTCAGATTTTTTTCTTTATCGAATGTCTGAACCAATGCAATCAAAATTCAATAAATACTGGGCAGATACAAAAGATACACACTACATTGCATCAATGTTAGATCCCTGCTACAAAATGTCATTGCTAACTTATATGTATAAACGAAAGATGAATTTATCACATACTGAAGCTGAAAAAAAGTTTGCTTTGATTAAATCGAGGTAATCTTATTTCACTTCGACGAACATTTCACTTAGCCGACATCACATAGGTTAGTAGGATTAGAGTGCCTATGCTTGTTTTTACTTCATTTATACCTGTTTTTGTTGGAGTTATTTTTAAGTTATCTAATTTATTATTTATTTCATTGATTTTAGTTTAGCATTTTATTAGTTGTGTGATGTCGGCTAAGTTCAATAAGGCGGATCCTATGTATTGTTTTTATTTCAAAAATTATTGTTTCAAATTTAGTATATTAATTCGATTATTCCTGTATTATAGAGCTATGACGATTTACAATTCAACATATCTGCGGTATTAGGCTTATTCTAATACTACATCGGCAGAAAATTTTTCGGACGTTCTTGAGGACGAAGAAATGCACGATTTCAATTCTTTTCTTGAAGACAATGAAGCTGATTTTAATCAAAGCGAGGTGAATGAATTTGAACAGTACCTTACTAATCCGCTTTTTCCTGTTCACGTTCAGAGCCGTTTGATGTTCTAGCCTGGTGGAAGGCAAATGCGCAAAAATACCCTTCGGTCTCAACAATGGCAAGAGACATTCTTGTGATTTCTGTAACATTTGTAGCTTCCGAATCGGTTAATAAACTTACAAGTTTATAGTTATTTTTTTTTTAAGAATAAGGCTAACTTATACTTTATTTTTAGGCTTTTAGTACCGCTAGAAGAATAATCGATGAATATCGTTCCAATCTTACTTCGGAGGCAGTTGAAATGCTAGTATGCGGTCAAGACTGGTTAAACAGTATAGAAAAGTGGGGCCAGAACGATAATTAAATGAATGATTTTTTATTTTTTTTTTATAGAATAGCTATTATTGCTACCATATTTTCAACATCATTAGATAGAAAAAGTATGCACAATGAACCAGCTTCGCAGCCACCGATATCAGATACAAGTAGTTCTTGAAACAAGAACAAATGCATATACAGTGAATTAATTGATAAAATATATATGAAAGACAGCAGATTATTGCAATTCGTAGCTTTAATATTATATTAATAAATAATTGATAATACAATTACATTCGTGGCTAACTAAATTGGACTTGCATAGTACAAATTTTCAAATTTTAGAATTCAGGTATATGCGGGCTACGGGCCGGGCCAGGCTTACCCAAAGCCCGTCATGGCCCGGACCGACCCGTGTACTGAATTTTCTAAACAGGTTTTGACCTGGGCCGGGCTTAAAAATATTTTGTCAGGTTTATGAAAACCCGGCCCGACCCGGCCCATTACGGACCCTAATTCCAACGAGCCTAAAATCATCAAAATCTAATCACAGGATCCCAAGATCGTTATAGATTTGTCTGCTTTAATTATATTATTTTTGTATATTATATACAGTATTAAAATTATTATTAAAGATCTTATAAACTTTAATATTAAATAACTCTTGAACTAGTGATCCATTTTGGATGATTTACTACCAAAATGCTCATCTCAATGAGACGATTCTAATGAACCTAAAATCGTTAAATTCTGATCACAGGATCCAGAGATCGTTATAGATTTGTGTTATTTTAATAAATTTATTAAAAATAATACAAATCTATAACAATCTCTGGATCCCGTAATCAGAATTTAACGATTTTAAATTAGTTAGAATCGTCTCATTGAGACGAGCATTTTGGTAGTAAAATCATCCAAAACGGATCACTGGTTCAAGAGTTATTTAATATTAAAGTTATAAGATCTTTAATAATAATTTTAATATATGCGAAAATAATATAATTAAAGCAGACAAATCTATAACGATCTTGGGATTCTGTGATTGGATTTTGATGATTTTAGGCTCGTTAGAATCGTCTCATTGAGACGAACATTTTGATAGTAAAATCATCCAAAACGGATCACTGGTTCAAAAGTTATTTAATGCTAAATTTTACAAATTTTTACAAATTTTAAAAATTTTAGCCAATCAAATCGCGGTATTTGACGATCAGGTGGGGGGAGGGGGTAGCCTCTTAGTAGCAAAAAATCAGATGATAAATGGTGCTCCCCTAATGAAGTCACCAACTCGGTAATAGTAACACAGCTATATTTAGATTTATATAATGATCTACGTTATACAAATTGTTTATTTGCTTACATTTTTTAACCAATCAAATCGAATGTTCACCATGCTACTTGCTGTTAAGTTAATTGCAATGGTATTCGTCGATACGGTTTGACTGAATGTTTGCTGTGAGAGGTCTTGTTCAAAGTTCACATTTGAGTTAGAAAATACTTGTCGAAAGTCTATATTTATTGTTTGAAAAGAGTTTTTTTTATCAGAGGTACTCATTTTTGTTTACAAAATATAAAATTTTTTAAATTTTTTTTTTTGAACGTAAAATCTAAATTTTTTTTATTTCGCAAGCATACTTAGTGTATATAGTTTTTTGTGTTTTTTTTATAAAAGTTTGTAGGAAGTTGTACTTTACCTTTACAATCACATTTGTCTAGCAAAAGTTACGAAAGTTACGCCAATATTTGTTAATTATCAAATATAAACTTGTTTGTTTTTATATCAAGAAATTTTTTGAATTAAATTGGCCATCATCTTATTATATAATAGCTCTGGTCTCCAGATAGTTAGACCGATAACCATCAGATCATGTAATGGTACCTGGCTTTAACGGTCCTTTGTTTTTGCTCTAAAATAGACACTTTAACAAAAAAAATATATTAGGCTATACAAAGTTAATTAATTAGCTCTTATAATCCAATCAAATCAAATTTTAAAAATTTTTATAAAGAATTTTTTGTATATTTTAATATAGTCCAATGCAGAAAGATTTGTACCTTAGCACTAAAATTAATTTTGTCCATATAGAAAAGTTCTTCAATTTTAACAATTTATTTATAATTTTTTTATGCCAAATAAAGTAGGTTCTGGGCTATCTTTTGATATATTTTTTGTTGTTATTTTATAAATAATTTGTTGAGCAATAAATTTTTGAAAAAATTCAATTAAATTAAAAAATATAGATTTTTTTTAAAAAAAATTTAGATTTTAGGCATTTCTGCAAGCTATATGCAGTGTAACAGTATTGTACTACACAGATGCATAGCCATGCATATGCTGAATATATGGTTAAATTTTAGCTTAATTGATCAGTAGTTGTCAAGAAATAAATTTTTAAAGTTTAATGACCAATTTACTATGTAGTACAAAAGTTGTACAAAAGTTACTATGTAATTTTGTACAACTTTTGTACTACATAGTAAAATGGTCATTAAACTTTAAAAATTTATTTCTCGACAACTACTGATCCAATTAAACTAAAATTTTAACCATATATTCAGCATATGCAGGGCTATGCATCTGCGTAGTACAATACTGTTACACTGCATATAGCTTGCAGAAATGCCTAAAATCTAAATTTTTTTTAAAAAAAATCTATTTTTTTTTAATTTAATTGAATTTTTTCAAAAATTTATTGCTCAACAAATTATTTATAAAATAACAACAAAAAATATATCAAAAGATAGCCCAGAACCTACTTTATTTGGCATAAAAAAAATTATAAATAAATTGTTAAATTGAAGAGCTTTTCTATATAGAAAATTAATTTTAGTGCTTGAGGTACAAATCTTTCTGCACCGGACCATAACTAAATAAGTTTTTAAAAAAATTTTTAAAAAAATTTTACAAATTATTATATATAAAATTTAAAAAAAAACTGGCAGCTAGGTCTATTTAAAAAGTTCATATTACAAGAACCAATAAATTAAATTTGTGTGGTCTATATAATATTTGTTACTACTTTTATTGTTATTAAAATATATATCTATTTTTTTAAACTATTGCTAATATTATTGTATAGTGGGTATGGTGACTTAAGGAAGTTGGTAAGTTGTCATTCCCAAGTAGCAGGTCTAGAGTTCAAATCCCACTGACGACGCTTTGAAAAATAGACCTGTGTTTTGGTAACTGTTTCCTGTCGATCGGTTGGGTATATTACCTGTAGTCCTTGGTTACAATCTCAAATGGGAGCTTTCGGGCGAAATTGTGTCTTGTGATACAAACAAATCCAAGAAACTAGAAAAACTGAAACCCATTTGGCAAAACCTGAGTAAGGAGGTAGCAAAGATCTTTGATGGTGCTACCAAAACTGGAATATTAACTGGAGCTAAAGAACCAGACGTCGATCTCAGAGACAAGGTCTACCAACCTGGCCGCCTGGATTGGGTACCAGAGGAAAAGGACCTATGTTATAGAAGTAGGTACCAGGGAGAGAAAAACCATAATGGCACCTAATGCCGGGTAAATCAACCCTTTCAGACCAACTAGATTGAAAGTCTGGAAAAACAGTAAAGGACCGGTAGGAAAGTGATGGTGGGTACCAGGGTTGGAGCGAACCTTATAAGAGCAGAAGTAGATAATAGTAGCGGTTGCAGGGTACTCTCAGACTGCAAGTTGTTCGCATTGGTGAATGCACAAGTTACCGAAGAGTAGGTGAATACCTGGTGGCAGCGTTGTACACGGACATTGTTTTGCCAATTTTACACAGACACAGACAGTCTGGGACGGGACGTTCAGAACATGTCCGCAATAAGGTCCCAACACGATATTGTTTATGGGCAATGTCCTACTAATTTTTAACTTTGTCTCTACTATGTCCGGAACATGTCCGCCAGGTAAACCCATCAAATTGCAAAATTATACAGACCCTTGGTTTGCGTTTCGTAAAAATGATCAAAAGTTACAACGAATTTTATTGGTTGGTGATTACTTGTTGATTCACCGAATGTCCAGGACAAAAAAAATTCTGGGCGCACATGTCCCAAACGTCCCATCCCGGACTGTCTGCTGTCCGTGTCCATGTCCTATGACAACACTACCTGGTAGGACAGGTACCACACTACCAAGTTTCCTGTTGAGAATAAGCCGGATTGTATCTTTAGGTATAAGAAGGAGTCCTAAGGGATCTTACGAAAAAAGACCTGTGTGGCTTAACTGACTGCATAGGTAATGCAGACATCCAGCGAATCGGTTGAAAATCTAGGTGGGAAACTGAAGATCTGAGGGTTTAAATAGACAATTCTCGTAGTTAGGTTGCAGGTATGGCATCTAGTATGGAACCTTCAGGCAGACCACTTAAATTAAATACCAAAAGTGTACGTGTGGCTAGTTGTACTCTCATCCATGTAGAATCCAAATGCATAAACCAAATAAAATATATGCCCCAAAACAGGCACTTTGAAATCGAAAAAAAAATATTATTGTATAGTTTCTTATAATATGAATATCCAATTTTTTTCATATTGTATATCTGAAACTAAATCGGACTTTCAATCGTCAGACAACTATACAATAATACTGTTATTGTATAGGATTAGTTTACACTATTGTAAATATTTTTCTGATCACATGCTAGATATAACATTTGATTGGCCGATTTGCGGCCAATCAAATCTTACATCTAGCATGTAATTAGAAAAATATTCACGATATTGAAAATCACCTATACAATAACTATAAAGAATTTTTGTTAATTATTTTAGCAATTGTTAGTAATTTATTATGGCATTTCAGACAAACTTGTTTATTATTATTTATATTAGAGGTCTGGCAAACTGGTCATTTTTTATATGCTCTATTTGGCTTTGATAATAAACCAATTCATCGATTGTATTTGTTTTTTTAATTTTTTTTAATACAAAGCTCATCTAAAATAGTAGAAAAGTTCTTTATTAATTTTATCACTTATACCTGATGATAAATAAATAGCTCTTTATATTGTTTTTGGTCAAGTTCTGTATATAGCCAAAAATTTTTACTTGAAATATTATTATTTGGCTATAGTTAATACAATAAAACTAGTAAGGGCACTGACAGATATTTCGTAGTATCTTAGGTGTCATATTATTTTTTAGTAACACATCTTTCTTTTTAAGTAACCAATCAAATTACAGAAAATACAGCCAATCAAAATTTAGGAAATTATAAAATATTATTTGAATAATTTTAAAATTATTAAATTTCAAATGGGACATTTCCATCTCTAAGTGTCCCACACTATAGTATAAAAATATTTTTTTAAAAAAAAGGAATCCCGAAATCATGCCGGAGGGTTTTGCAACCTGTTCTAAAGTTATGTCCCAGTATATGAAGACACCGCCACATACTTCTGCCCCCCGACCAGTCTCGAGCCAGTATTACAATCCACGTGAATTTTTTAAAAAATTTTAAAGTCGACATAAATTTATTGACTTAGACTAATTACTCGTTGTATATTACAGCTGTTCTCATAAATTCTGGGAAGACTAATTACTCGTTGTATATTACAGCTGTTCTCATAAATTCTGGGAAGACTAATTACTCGTTGTATATTACAGCTGTTCTCATAAATTCTGGGACAACTGAAAATTTCTGATGGCCGATTTCGATAAGTTAACGAGTTAGAATCAATAGGTAACTGGCTTCGGCCGAACTCAGAAACTTATCGAATTCGGTCATCAGAAATTTTTCAGGTGTCCCAAAATTTGAGAACAGCTGTAAATATACATATATATTCCGAACTTTCTTATTCATAATTTAACGTCAAATCGACCAGTTAATTAATTTTTGCATGGCCTAATATCAAATTAATATTGCTAATATAATTCTTATTTCAAATATATATATATATATATTATTAAAAATCTTTATTTTAATATATATTTTTTTTTTAATAAAAAAAAAAATAAGCTTATAGTAAATAGGCAAATTTGAAATTGTTTACAATTAAAAAAAATAATATTTACCATCTGTCAAATATCTTGACACAATTAAAATAACAATATAAATATATTTATATATACTTTTTAGATCAAAGCTCAAAAAATCATAAATAATGTATACATACCGCAACATCCGCAGTCTCGTTTGTGCAGGTGACTTATTTTCAAAAATAATTTGTAGCAACAGTGGAAAATTTAAATAGTGAATATTTGCTATTAAAAAG
The DNA here is from genome assembly GCA_003550325.1 of Gigaspora rosea. Classification (NCBI taxonomy): domain Eukaryota; kingdom Fungi; phylum Glomeromycota; class Glomeromycetes; order Diversisporales; family Gigasporaceae; genus Gigaspora; species Gigaspora rosea. The sequence goes on along the minus strand of QKWP01002595.1, from coordinate 2,620 downwards.
TTAATTAGACTCACCTCTTCATTAGCGATGACATGCATGGCTAAAACAGAATATTGATGTAAAGCGTTGACGGCACTTTGACGTACTTCCTCTTGTTCGTTATCGGCCCTTTGTGAACGCGCAACATTCGTTGAAGGAAAATCTACCTGTAAACTTGAAAAAGCAGTTGCAGATTGTAAAACCGTAGGTGGTGGTGAAGAAGGAAGTGGAGTCGTAGAATGTGAAGAGGTAAGAGGTGGTGTGGTATTGGAAATCTCGGAATCAGCCATTGTAGAAAAAAAGATAAAAAACGATAATTAGTGAACATTCGAATTGATTGGCTTAAAAAATCCGAGTCACACCCGTAATAGCCATCCAATTAAATTACACAAGTCTAACCCTAACAAATATATTTAAAATTGCATGCAAAAATTAGCATATAATGATTTAATTTTATTTTCAAGATAGCTAGTGACTTGAACCGATTAGCTAAATTAGACTAATCAGTTTTTTAGGTAAATTTCTTAAATTTGGGGACCAGTAAAAAGGTTCAATTTGGAAAATCCGCCGATATATGAAAATAAAAAATAACGTGAATTTTTGCGAGTTTATTTTATTTAACGCCCTTGTGATACGCATAAAGGTAAAAAAGGAGATTTACAGTTGAAAGCATTGTATATATAGATGGTACTCATTTTAATTTTTTTTAATTTCAACAATAATTTTAACGTTATTAATATTTTTATAAGAATTAATTATAAAACAACTATTGTATTTGATTTAGTTTAGTTTTAATTATTATTTTATATAATTCAAATTAATTTTGATAGTAAAAAATTAATTTCACCAATTTTACCAATGTTAATATCAAATCATTTCAACAAATTTGACAAAAATTTTTCATTAAGAAGAATAATTTTACCACCATCTATAGTTGTATATAGCTGTCCCAGAATTTATGAAAACAGCTATAAAATCAATTGCTTTGGCAAATAATTGAAAAAAATTTAGAAGCTTATTAGTTCAAGAAATTGCAAAACACTTAGGTGTTTGCATATCTATAAGTTAGATATGGATATACAAATAACTTTTGTTATATATTTCAACAAATATTGATTATTTAGAAGAGCTAAGTTATTTGTTACATAAGTGACAATAGCTTATATATCACACAAACCAATCAGATTTCAGGATCTTGTATTAATATTATCTATATTTGCATAATATATTATAAAAAAATTAGTCATTATATTAACCAATCAGAACTGAAATAAGATGATCACACCATACATGGATGAGGGTGGTTACTAAGTAAAAAATATTATGTGATTTATGGTTTGCCCCATATTTTTATACCAAATTTTATTTAAATATTTTAAAATAATTAAAAAAATAATCAAAGATATATTTATAGTAATTGTGCAAGCAAATTTGTTTGCAAACCTTTTAGATTAAGGGATAGTAAAATATTTAATTTATAATAAAATTATTTTAAATAATTATAAATAAAATTTATTTATATAAAATTTAATTATATAAATACAATTAACTCTTTATATATATATTTTTTTTTTAAACACAGTCAATCCTGCTTTTATTATTAGGAAACGAATTTACATTCTGGGTTATTAAACATTGCCTAAACTACCGAACCCTCCTATCACAATAAAGACTCATTCGGTTACCGAAGTACCTAAATGCGATCTGCTACAGTCAAGATTTTTCTCTGATTTATCGTCTTCTAACGCATAGAAGAACCCAAATCCTTATCGATAGCTCTTGCTAGCTTTGTCAAGATTGACACTTTCCTTAATCTTCTTTACCTAGCCTCTAGGATAAAGAGCTAATAGATCTGTACCCTCAAGAACAACAAGAACATATAGAAATAAAAGGGTATATAAAAAAAAAGGGGGTAATACTATAAAACCTAAACGAATACCAAAAACAACAACAAAATATAAAAGAGAAAAGATAAAGAAAACAAAGAAAGAAAACAATCATTGACGAAAAGAATAAAACTATATAAAAATTATATAATACTCTTCAATTTAGCTCTACTCTAAATTTAGTTCATATTATATATACTAATATATCTTCGGGGTAGAGTTAGCCCTGCAAGAATTTTCTAAAATTTTCTCCAAACGGTCAACGCCAATCCTTGTCCTACATGTAGGCAACGCGATTCCTCATGACTTCTGTTCCCAATTAGGAATTGGTAAACAATGCAGATTTTTTGGAGGGGGTAAGCTGGATTTCCCACTTTTTCTACGCAGAAAATATTCCCTAAAAAAAAACCGTAATAAAGCGAGACTTAGGTAGTAGGTGATCATTTCAAGTCCTTTAGATTTTTCAAGGAGTGTATTTGAAAACCAAAATACTGTTCACCATTAGGCTGCTGCAAAAAACTTCGTCGATGAAGAAATTTCTCCACCAAAATTTTGTGTTTACTAAAGCGCTGCCTGCTTGTTTTCACTCGTTCTTCTACTATTGCTTTTGGTTTGCATGCCGAATATATAAAGGAGTCCCCGAAGCGATAGTTGACCTTTATAAAAACCATTTTTTGCAGTGCTTCTTCATCTAACTCCAGCATTTTGATATTTCATTTGTATGAAAATTCGGTACAAGTGATCGTCAGGGAGAG
>QKWP01002594.1:0-47398 GCA_003550325.1 Gigaspora rosea | reverse complement strand
TAACACTATCTCGTTCACTGACTTTAAATCTTTAGTAATCGGAAACCACAAAGATGGGTGTTGAATTTGGATGTACTTGGAACGTCCCGATATACAGTAATGTAAATATTGGTTAATTATGAAGTTAAGCACAACTTGAACTTTCTTGAATCGTCAAATATTATTTCTTTAATAAAATCAACTTAGCACTTAAGTGAATAAAAAGGAAATCAGTTTCTATTCTACTTCTGTCAAGTACAGAGATAAACAATTGTTTACAATTGTTTATTACTGTTTTTGTACATCATATAACGATCATATGCATCTCCTGCATATTGTATCACAGGGAAATTGCCCCCAGTTAAATGTAGTAATTCTCTATATGTAATATTTAAAATATAATATATAATAAAAAAAAATTTTATATTAAATAGCGAAAACTTGTGAATATTGTATATTTAATAAATTAAAATATTATATAATAATAATAAATAAATAAAAATTTATAAAACCTGTAAAATATTCAAAAAGAATGATTATGTGAATATAATAATTATTAATTGATATTATATCAGATATATATTGATTAATATCGATATATATCGATATATATTGATTACTATCACTATCGATTATAATCGATATATTGATATATATCGATACCCATCACCTATGCTGATTACTATCGATAGTGATAGTAATCGATATATCAATATATATCGATTACTATCACTATCAATAGTAATCAATATATCGATATATATCGATTACTATCACTATCGATAGTAATCGGCGTGGGTGATGGGTATCGATATATATCTTACCAGTTAGTAATCGATATATATCTATATATAAAATTTGCAGATGTTTACAAAATCAATATGAAGCAGAAGTTTTAATTTGTGGTTATAGATATCATATAATATGCTATAATGCTATGGAAGGAAAATGTAAATTTTGTTATGATTATTATGAAACTGGAATTAAAAATAATGTAAAATCTTTTATAAATAGATTAGAAAAAGGAGCTAATATATTAACTGAAGATGACATAGATATAGATAATGATGAAGATAATGAAAATGAAAACAATAATAATAACAATAATAATGATAATGAAATTGAAAATTTAAATTTAGTATTAAGTGAAAAAGATAAAATAGAACAAGAATTTACAGATAAATTAGTTAATGTTTTAAATTGGTAATCTATATTATTATAAATATATATTATTATAAATATAAATTATTATTGTAACATTTAAATATAACTCACTTCGCTTTGCGAAGCTCATTAGGGGAGTAACAAAAATCAGGTGATTTTTTAGGGGGGGAGGGGGGTAAAAAAAGTTGAAATTATATATAAGAACCTGACTATTTATATATTGAAGAAGAGGGGGGGTAGGCCTCTGATAAAAAATAATCAGGTGATTAATGACACTGCCCTTATATTTGTAGCGGCTATTGGCCTACACGAGCGAATAACTAATACTTCAAATTTTAGTGAGGTGCAGCATACGCAGTAAAATAAAAAAAACTAATCAAATAGTGCACAAATAATGCACATAAGTGCACATAAAACTTAAATAGTGCACAAAAATGCACAATTATTTATTTAAATAAGAATTTTTCTTACAATCACCAAAATTAATTTTATTTAAATATAAAGTTATACAATTTATTAATCTAACTATATATACATTAAAAAATTATTATTTTAATTTAACTAAATAATAATAAAATTTAATTATTGCTTTTATCTAGTACACTGCTCCAGAGCCGCTAGGGCTCTCAGTCCCAGGTGGGAACCAGAGCTGGTGTACCAAGTACTTGCCCTGGCTCAAAAAAAGAGTAGGATGCCCGCAGGGTGTTAAATTGTACCTGGTTTTGTTTAATTAAAACGTGGCCAGACCACATAATCCTCTCAAGCCTTTTTGCAAGATAAGTGTATATATGCAAAATTGCTACGCAATTTTGAATTTGTTTATTTACTTTAATTTGTATTGACTAACAATCTTATTAAAACAATAATCTAATCGTCCAATAAGAGGAATTAAAACTGGTTTACAACGAAACATATATGGGTTAAATTTGAATCTTGTCCAACTCAAAGCTAAACGAATTACAAACCTATTTTTGTTCTTTGATTTCTCAATATTACGAATCATTTTTTTATATTGAATAACCACATGATTTGTCTCTCACATATGTAGCTTTTTACAGCAAAATAAAATTTCATGAATTTTAGATTTGATTATTTCAAAAAGTTCTGGATCTTTGATTGATATATTCATATCTTCATTACTAAGAAATATTAATTGTAGTGTTTTCTTGTACTTGATATTAATAAATTTTGGTAGTTTGGTGTTTTGTTTATAATTTTTATTGTAGACGGGTTGCAGAATTTCTATATGATTTTTGCCTTTAATTTGATTAGCAAGTTGTCGAAAAAGAATTTCTATTTTTGATATTGGCTTTAAAAGTTCTGGTATTTCTAAATATAATTCTGGTCTGAATTGATATTTGCTGTATTTTATAGCAAGATCAATTTATATTGATTTGGAGTTTGTGAATTTAAAATTTCATTTTTCATATTTTGATATTTTATCAAGACTTTATTACTTTATAATTCTAATTGATCACAAAAAAAAAGAATTTCATCAATTATTTTAATAAAATATTGATAAAGATTTGAATTTTGTGAAAAGATTTGATTTTGTCTAAGTAGGACCCTGGACATCTCTCATATAGGTCATAACTGGATTTTGACCAATTTTGATCTAATTTGCTGAAAACGACAAAATCTATTTATTTAAATAACTTTTGATTCAGTAATCAAAATTGAATGAACTTTTTTTTTTTAGATGCGCCTCACTGAGAGCTTCATTTTAAAAAAAAGTTCATTCAAATTGGACCACTGTATGCCAAGATAATTGGCAAAAACTGATTTTTTGCTTTTCAAATTTCGGGGGTTTTTGCTGAAATGCGTAATGTATGACCTCTGTACTACATGTCCAGGGTCCTGTCTAAGTGGTATATTATTGAATTTTTCAACTAAATTCCAAGCAATTTCTTTTTTTTCATGATAAATTTTTGAATAAAATTCTTTCCATTTTTTCGTTTCAATTTGTATTTTTTTAAAATAATTTATTTGTCTTTTACTGATTTTCATTTTAAATTACTAAAAGAAGGGGACAATTGAGGTATTTATAGTTTATTTTTGCTAAGCCATATTTTTTCATATTCTATTTTGTAATTAATTGCTTGTTTGAATAGATTTTTGTTATTTTTTTTACCATAGAATTGCTTTCTATGTTTTATGTTGTCTTTATATTTCTGGTAAACCCAAGCTTTTTTTGTTGAATTATAAGAAATATTTGATACTCCTGATGTATTTGATTTGTATTTGTTTTTAAAAATCATTATTTTTAAAAAAATATAAAATTGTAAAGAATTCACTCTAAAGTTTAAAAAAATAAATTTAGAATTTTTTTAAAGAATAAGTTATTTTTAAACTAAAAAAATGGCTGATCAACAAGAATTAACAGGCAGTGAAATTCTAAGTCAAAAATATAAAAATTTATTAAATGAAATGCAAAATATTACTCAGTGCAATATCACATTATTGCAAGACAAAAATGATCCAAACCAAGTGAATAATGTATTACAAGCAAGAGTCAAAGAATTAATGAATGAGTTAAATCAATCAACTAAAACAATTGAAGAGTTATCAAAATCAAATAATGCTTTTAAAATTGTACTGCAAGTTACAGAAGATGAATGAAACTTTTACAAAGCAGCAAATTTCGAAGAATTTAACAAATTTATTAAAAACTATATAGTTAATTTATTTGATAATTTCAATTTTAACAATTCAATTATAAACAAAGATTTTTGAATTTATGCAAAGGTTTAATTTATTGAACAATAGATATACTCATATAATCTATACCAAATTTTTGAAACCAGTATTGTAATTTTGTATGCGCATCTTATTGATTTTAGAAAATTTTGCATAACTGAAATTTTATTTATTAATTTATTAACTGTATTTTGTACTTTAACTTTTATATTGTCAAGAGTTGATTACTCATTTGTGTGTGTAAAATACAATAAATAAGCTTGATATTTATTTAGTTTAGTATATAAAATTTGTCAAACAAAAATTGTGATTTTAATTGGTAAATTTTAAATTTACAAATTAGTAAATGTTGATCTGATTATAAATTTACAAATAAACGTTTTCAAAATAACCCACTGTTCGGCGATGATTTACAAGAAATTTACTATGCTAACTAAAAAAATTTTATAACAAGCCTTGTAGAGCATATCTCAGAGGATTTGAATCTCAAATTTTATGAAAAAATGTTGAAAACTCATGTAGATATCAACGTTTTTGTAAATTCGGACGCATACGTTTTCACAAGTTTTCCCTAAGATGGAAAAATCACTATCACAGGCTAGATTTTTTAAAGCTATATAATAATATACATTCAAATTCCACAAACCATTAGAGTATATTCACATAATTTTTCCTGTGAAATTTTATGAATTTTGGACAAAAATTGGTAGAGTTATTGGATTTTTTCATTTATTTACAAATTAGTAAAAATTTCAAGTTTTTTATTAGATACGTTTTCAAAATAACCCATTGTTAGGCAATGATTTATGAGAAATTTTACTATGCTAACTAAAAAAATTTTTATAACAAGCCTTGTAGAGCGTATCTCAGAGCATTTGAATCTCAAATTTCATGAAAAATGTTGAAAACTCATGGGGATATCAACGTTTTTGTAAATTCAGACGCATACGTTTTCGCAAGTTTTCCCTTAAACTTCTAATGATTCCAAAGGCACTTTCTCAAAATGAAACCTCAAAAAATTATATAAGTAACCTGATAGAATAGGTATTCGAGAGTTTACCATAAAAATTTCAGCTCATTTGGTCAAATATTCATCGATTAACAACGATTTTTCATTTTATTTCCAGATTCGGGATTTTCTAAAATTTTCAATTTTGATGAAGACGGAAAAATCACCATCACAGGCTAGATTTTTTAAAGCTACATAATAACATACGTTCAAATTCTACAGGCCATTAGAGTATGGTCACAAAATTTTTCCTGTGAAATTTCATGGTATTTGGAACGATATTGATGAAGTTATTGAATTTTTTCAATTTTTTACAAATTAGGAAAATTTTCAAGTTTTTCATTAGATACGTTTTCAAAATAACCCACTGTTAGGCAATGATTTACGAGAAATTTTACTATGCTAACTAAAAAAAATTTATAACAAGCCTTGTAGAGCATATCTCAGAGCATTTGAATCTCAAATTTTATGAAAAAATGTTGAAAATTCATGGAGATATCAACGTTTTTGTAAATTCAAACGTATACGTTTTCACAAGTTTTCCTCTAAACTTCTACTGATTCTGAGGCACTTTCTCAAAATGAAACCTCAAAAAATCGATTAAGTAACCTGATAGTATAGGTATTCGAGAGTTTACCATAAAAATTTCAGCTCATTTGGTCAAATATTCATTGATTAACAACGATTTTTCATTTAATTTCCAGATTCGAGATTTTCTAAAATTTTCAATTTGATGAAGACGGAAAAATCACCATCACAGGCTAGATTTTTTAAAGCTACATAATAACATACGTTCAAATTCTACAAACCATTAGAGTATGATCACAAAATATTTTTTGTGAAATCTCATGGTATTTGAAACGATATTGATGAAGTTATTGAATTTTTTCATTTATTTACAAATTAGCAAAAATTTCAAGTTTTTTGTTAAATACGTTTTCAAAATAACCCACTGTTTGGCGATGATTTACAAGAAATTTTACTATGCTAACTAAAAAGAATTTTATAACAAGCCTTGTAGAGCATATCTCAGAGCATTTGAATCTCAAATTTCATGAAAAAATATCGAAAACTCATTGAGATATAAACGTTTTTGTAAATTCAAACGCATACGTTTTCGCAAGTTTTCCCCCACGTTTTTGTAAATTTGGACGCATAAGTTTTCACAAAGAATTATCATAAAAATTATTCACATGAGCATTTAATTTTTTGCAATAAAAATTTTTTAATCACTCTGTGAAATTTTAATTGTGAAATTATTTTATTATTAGGAAAACTTGCCGGATTGGTACTTTACTAATAAATGCTCACAAATTTTTAATAACATCACAAAAAATAAAATTATTCGGAAGTTTTCGGAAAGATAAATTTTACAAAATTTATTGAATTTCTTTGATACAATCTATTCAATAATGAAATTATTTTATTATTAAAAAACTTGCCAAATTGGTACCTTAATAATAAATGCTCATGAATTTTTATAAAAAACATAAAAAATAAAATTGTTCAAAAATCAAAAATCTCCCAGCCTATTTCTCGCAGCCTAATTGTCCATATTCCTAGCATTTTACTAGTAACTTTCCGAAAAAAAATTGACAAAAATCGTGATTTTAATTTAAAAAACATAATTTTTTCTCGGAAAAACACTGTTTTCGGATGAAGCCGGAAACATTTACTAGTAAATTTCAAAAACAATCTACATGTGGACGAATTTTCAAAAATCTCCCAGCTTCTAAAATCTCGCAGCCTATCCTTAGACTTTGGAGGGGTCTAACGTCACACCTCTTTTAACTATTAACACATGAGTGATGATTAATAATTTGTCACACCCTATAACACACGATTAAATTCACGAGCTTACTGATAACTAACGCAGAAGCCCGCACCACCAATCAGCCACTACATGGCAGTGGCTCTGATTGGTTTGTTGGTTTCTGCGCCTCAATTTTGTAACATTTAAATATAACTCACTTCGCTTCGCGAAGCTCATTATATTTGTAGCGGCCGTTGGCCTACACGAGCTAATAACTAATACTTCAATTATTATTAATTTAAATAGAAATATAAAAAAATTATATAAATTTATAATATAAATAAAAAACTTAATATATTTATTAAATTAAACAAATTAATACAAAAAATCAAGTACTATAATTTTGTTTATTACAAACTCTACTTTCACTTCTTTATAAACTAATCAAAATTTATTTTATATTTAAAATATAAAAAATTATAATTATATATCAATATTTGGCTATTATGTTTTTAATAACTACTAATCCAAATATGCTACATTTTTATTAAAACTAAAATAATATTGAGCAACAATATATTAAAATTTATACAATTTGAATTAGTAATATTTAAAAAATTGGATAAAGTTTTTAAGAAATCTTTTAAATATTACTAATTAAAAATTATATAAAAATTTAATATATTGTAACCAATATTATATTAATTTATAGTAAAAATCTTGGTTTACTTGGATTAGTTGTTAAAAAATCAAATCTGAATATTAATATAAAAATTATAATTTTATATATATAGTATTTTTAGTATTTAAATTTATAATAATATCTGAATTTAAATTTTTAACAACTAGCAGACCAAATAAGCTAAAATTTTTACAGTATATAAAAATAATATTGGCTACTGTACAAAATATTAAAATTTTATACAATTTAAATTGGTAATTTTTGAAAAATTATTTAAAAACTATAAGCAATTTTTTTTAAATAAAATTGTTTAAAGTTTTTAAACAATTTGTCAAGAACTACTAATTCAAATTGAATAAACTTTTAATATATTTTAGTTCAATATTATTTCTATCTATAGTACAAATTTTAATTTATTTAGATTAGTAATACTATATAGTGCTACATACATATTTTCAAAAATGCCAAGATAAATTAATATTACTTTGGAATTTTGTATAAAAAAAAGATATCTATAATGAAGGTACACTAAAGAGAATATTAATTGTAGTTGATCAGATAACAGGACTTGATTATACTAGATACTAAGGAGGTACTGTATATAGCGTTATATTTGTAAGTTATATATTGTATTAATTTAAATTTTATATGATGCATTAATACAGATTTTGTAAATTATCGTGCAAGTATTTTTACATCAATGTAATAACAAGCCTTGATTTATACCCTGGATATATTGTGTATATTACATGAGGGTATTATGTAAAAGGTATTTTAGGCTATAAGAAAAAAATTGTTATTATTAAATTGACCCTTGGTTTGTACCTGGGCATTCTACAAAACACCACAATAACCTTGAATCGTACCTAGTACAAATCAAGAGGATACATGCACGATAGTTTATAGTATACAGTATATTAAATAATATTTTAGTTTAGTATCTATTTTGTTGTCAATTAATAAATTAAAAGCATACTATATATAATATACCATTAGCATGTATTCATCTTTGTTTATTACGACCATTTGATGATATTTGGAGTTATAAAAAAAAATTATCTTTTATTAATATCTGTTATGATATCTCAAAATTATACATACAAATTTACAAAACTTAACTATAACCCCAACTAAAAAAATTTTTTAAATGGCTCGTATCTCAAACTAAGGTTCTCCAAATTTTTACTATCACACCCAGCCAACTAATCTAGATATTCATCATGATCGATCTTCAATTCACATTACTGCAAGTCTCTTAGATCTCAAAATTTGGCAACTTATATCCCAATATCTTCCTCGATCCATGTCTATTAACTAAAAATTTTAGCAAATCAGTATTGTATAGATAAGCAGATTAGTATTGTACAGGCCGATTTAAAAAACTATACTATATAATTCCTAACCCTAATGCTAATACATATAACACCAGATCATTATAGTATGAATTTTAAAATAGCCTATACGGATCTGCTTATCTATACCATACTGACATATGTAATTTAGCATCACGGCTTAGAGTGGTAACTCAAATAGTAAATCAAACCTATATCAGCAGTATTAGTAATTTTACTATGATCAGATTTTCATATTACACAAAAAAGATCAATTTAATCAATTTAATTGTTATACCATCGCTATAGAGATTATATTTATTATAAAAATTAATTACTTCAAAACGACGCAACTTAATGAAAACCCAACGAATTACTTTAAAATTTTTACAAGTAACTTATTAAATATAGAAGAATAAAGTTATGCTTTCAGATTTTCTATTAACATATAAACTTGAACGTTCATCTTATAAATAATTTAAATTTCATTAGTTTTTTAAAGTGAAAAAAATAAAAAAATTAGATTTTAACTGTACAAGTCGAAACTTTAATAGAATATTTGCAAAAAATCAAGCGTAACTTTTTAGAGATAACTTTTGCGAAGAGCTTTTAGTTAAAAGAAATTAGAAAAAGAAGTGTCATGTCAAGGTGCATTTTTTAGAATTTTGTGCATTATTTATTAATTAAATATATATCAATATGGTATTTAATCAATTATTTTAATTTTACTGATTAAAATCTGATCATAGTAAAATTACTAATACTGCTGACATAGTTTTGATTTACTAGTTGAGTTACCACCCTAATCACGGGTGCATTACTACTTTAATGGACTTTTTCTAATTCACGCCATTGTTGGTTAAACGATCAACTGTTAAATGAAATGAAATTTATATTGTTAATGATTTATCTATATCAATATTAAATAAATAATCTAACCCATTTTTCTTAAAAATTCTTTTGCTCGATGGCAAATTTGATTATATATTACCTTGATAAGTATTCTTTTACCACATTTTAAAGAGAATCCATTCGATTACATCTTTGTAGCTTTAAGTTGAAATTCTTTTAATACAGTACAATCATCAATTCCACTTGTTCACCATTCACCATTGTGTTATTTTTCTAGGGTCAAACGTCTGACACCAAGCTTCAGAAGTGTTATATCTGCGGCAATTTACATGATTCTGTTCTTTAAACCAAATTCATCATATATTCGTTTGTGGTTGTGTCTTGAGCAGAGCAATGATTTTCTGCGATGATATTTATTTATTTTTAAAAATAAATAAATATTACCACAGAAAACATTGTTCTTGGTCTTGAATTGATCCATAGACACTTTCATTCTCTAATTGCACATGATTTTTAACTGACAAAATATAGTACATATATAATAAATAATATAATCTTACTTCTTTTACCATATCTAAAAAATTTTGTAACTAATTAATGTTTAAGCCCAACTGCGTATGATGGTATACAGTACATGACTGTATATAATATTTATGTTCATAGCCGATCATATACCCATCTAACTAGGTTGCTAAAAATCCATCGACTTTCTTTTGAATATAGTATTATCTAATTCTATTAAAAGAATTCTATTCGATTACATTCTCATATTCTTGATTTTAAGTTGAAATTACTTAATTCAATTATCAACAACTTTATTGCTACTTGTCCATTCTTGTGCTATTTTTGAGGTCTCATATAGAGCTTGGAACTCTATTCTTAACTGTATGAAACCTGAAATTTATTAAACATTGTAAATTAAAAAACTAATACTATATACTGCAATATCAATTATTTATTAAATGTTTTCTCATAACTTTAAGCACTACTTATGTAATACATAATTGACATATTCCATTGTCGAATTTTTAGAAAGTATTAGGAATTTGCTCACATTCTTATATTCTGTGTAAAGAGCTAATTACGGCTTTAAAAGGCTACTAATTACAGATGTTCTGCAAATTTAATTGGCTGATCCTGATATCAACTATGTAGTATTGGGTAAGCAAAAAAAATTTATTTCGTTTTATACTATATACTTGTATATATACTTTACTATATAAGGTAAAAGGGTGTAATTTGGCGAATACGGGTAATTTGGCGAATTTTAATATCTCCTTATCTAATATCAGAATTGAATAATTTTTATACCTTTCGATTCGTCTCAATAAGACGAATCGAATGGTACCAAGCTCGTCTGGTTATGATCACTGGGTCACAAGATATTTTTGATTCTTTGTCATGTTTACACTTCGTCAAAATACCCCTCAAGGATCATTTTCGTGCAATATATAATCGATGATATTTTGTGATCCAGTGATTAGAAACTGATAAACTTTATATTATTCAATTCATCTCATTGAGATGAATCGAATAGTATAAAAATTATTCAATTCTTACTACTAGATCACACAAGATAGCAAAAATTCGCCAATTACCCCTACCTCTCTAAAATTAAGCTTTTCTATACAGTTTATAATCCATTTAATGACACGTTAAGACAAGATGTTATATGACTAATTTTTTTTATAAAATAATTCTAAATCATATATAAAGTTTAATACAAAAAATAAAAACTTTTTTAATATTAAAATAAAAAAGTTTTTATATTAGTTATGTTGACTTCGCCAAATTACCCTTTTACCTTATATTCTACATTATTGATTTTCTTTTCCTATACATTATTTAAAGTTTTATTCATTTATTTTTTATTTATTTATTTTAGTATTTATTTATTTGCTCGTATTTTATTTTATTCTTACACATTGATCAATTCAATAAACAATTCTTACTCGACATGAAACTAAAGTTTGTTGTAAGATGTTGTAAAATAATAAATATTTACAATTTATCACTTATCCCAAAAATATCTATTAGTAGATGATCTTTTGGTTTCACTTTACTTTACCGATAGTCATTTCACCAATAGCTTATCGTAGTTGACACCACTTCAAGCAACAATTCACTAACAATATATATCTACAACTAATTAGCTAACTCTATGTAATGTCGATTAAGTAACCTTTTGGTGAAATGATTGTTGAAGAAGTGTGCAATATCAGATTTTGGATCTGGATCTAGATGAAAAGCGTTCTCATCTTCCTTAGTAGGTTTACTAAATAGCCTAATGAGCATTATTTAAATCGAAAAAAATCTGAAAATATAATTACCTATATTTTATAGAGAAGATAGAGAAGTTCTGATTAGTTAAAAGATTAAAATCCGCTGATGAAATTGTTATATTGACCATTAGCAAGTTATATTACGAGAGCCACTTAAGACTAGTATGAATTAAACTAAATTTAAGAATTTCACGATGGTAAGGGTTTATAATTTAAATAACTAAATAGTTTTACCTTAAGTATCAAACAACAACAATATTTTAGTTTAAAAATAAAATTCAAAAAAATATTGCGTGGTAAATAGTAAAAAACCTATAATTTAAGTAGTTTATTTTAACATTAATAATTGAATTTTATACCAGCCAACTAAATCAATACTGGTAACGTGAAACTAGAATAAATCACTAAATCTGAATAGCTTATTACTCATGATCTTTATGCTTAACGACTTAAATCTATGAAACTAAAAAGGCATTATATAAAGTTTTAGTTAATAAAAAATGCTTACAAAAACAATACAAATAAGAAAGTATTAAGTAATATATAATAAAGTTTTTTTTGGCCAGTAATCTCTGTTTAGTTGGCAAGGATTGCGATGTAGTTCTTGAGTTTAATGCCAAATTGACATAAAAACTTCCAAGTTTTCAAGCTTCGTTTACTTTTTTAATGAGAGTTGACCAGCGTTAATTATTTTTGATTATTTAAACTACACGTTCTCTACTGTAATAAATTTGGCCCGAAGAATGCTGACCAAAGGATACACAAGAACCAATCAAATTCAAGATCTGACATGTGGATTATTCTGGAACCCGATTTCCTAATTCGGTGATGCATCAAAAATTTTTTGCAAATCTAAATTTATATAATGATCTACATTGCATAAGCATGACAGAAGTTCTATTTTATTGGCCGCAAATCTGCAACATGCAGATTCTGATTCATTGGATCGTGATTGGCTAATCAAAATTATATAAAGAAAAAAAAAGGAAAAAAAAAATTTAGTCACGTATTGTTAAATATTATCGTAAAAGTTTTGCTATAGTTGAGATTATTGTGATTGAAGTTGTTGCGGTTGAGGCTGTTGTGTCTGAGGTTGTCGTGGTTGATATCGTTGTGATTGAAGATTGAAGTCGTTCTAGTTGAGGTTTAAAGTTAAAGTTCGAAGCTTGAAGTGGATTAAGTTTTAGCGCAAGGGTATGTTTTTAGCATCTAAGCCGTAATTCAAAGTTATGTATTATTGAAGCTTCAACATAATTCTAACTTTTTCTTTACTATTAAAATTAATTGAAGTTTCTTCAAAGTTTGCTTTCATCAAGTTTTTTGCCGCTATTGTGTTCGCCACCAAATTTTGCCGCTATTGAGTTCGCTGCTGTCAAGTTCTTCGCTGTCAAATTTTGTTACCATTAGAATTCATTGCTGTTAAGTCTTGCCACCATTAGATTTCGCTATAGTAGGTTCCTATAACAAATTTTTTGCAACAATAATAACAGATGTTCTTATCGCAAATTCCTTATTAAATTTAGTATACGGCTTATTACTGTAAAACAAAATGAGATCCAAACAAAACTTCGGGCCTTGTGCGATTATTAACTGTACATATACTAATATTAAATACTGTATAATTACAGAAGTTGCATTTAAAAAATGTGACAAAAAGCAAATGTTGGAAGTATATCCCTATCTTAGTGTTGGAAAGCAACTTTGTCATCCCCATTACTGTAAAATTGTAGAGAGCGATAGAAACGTGCTGAAAAAAATAAAAATTCAAAAAAAAAAATATATATTAGAATCGATAGAATCCCAACCAAATAACAATATAAGTATGTGTTTTATGTCTTGGTGTTTTTATTAATATGTTTATTATTATTATTAATTTTAATTAATCTTGATTTAGATTCCACATTTGCTTTGAATGTAGATGCATTAACCAAAGTATTATATCACCAACAATGTCGAGAACATGCTGCAATAGAACTTGATCCAGAAAAATTCGAGTATATGCTAGGGAATGCTAATCCTCAACTTGAGGTTTTTTTAGCAGTATGATGAATGCGATCATTCCCAAAGAACGTTCGGCTTATAGCATAAATGAAGCCAAAAAGTCAATTGAGAGTCTATGTTACATGATTGCAGGTTTGCATAACAAGTTTGTTAATAGACATAAGTTAGAGGTGAGATTGTACTTAATGGCATCAGGAGCTACATGGGAAGCTGTTTACATTATGGCAAGTCTCGGTTACTCTGCATTTGCTAAAACAGTGGAGGAATTTCGCAAAAAAATTCAAATTGAATATGTAATAAAAATTGAACAGCATTTTATAACGAATGTATGTTAAATAAATCAAGTACTATAATTTAAATAAATATATTTGAATATTAATTATCGAATATTATTTTTTTTTTTTTGTTAGAAAAATTTGTTTCATGTTTATAATGTGGACGATTATCATTCGATTCACGAAAATCGAAGACCCTTGATACAGTGTCAACCTCAAGTGCGAAACATTTTGCAACTTTTGTTGCAAAACCAATTATGGAATGTTTATCAGTGCCGCTTAATTTTAATAACGTATTAATTCATAATCCAGCGAATGTTGAAGCTTATAGAATTTGCTAGTATTTATTTCATAAATATAAGGAAATGTTTGATGTATCATATCTTAACTATCGAATTTTACGAGGCCGTTTGATTTTTGAAGAATTCGATCAAATTGAGGCTTTGACAGTACATAGTTATGCTGATAATTTAACTGAGCGAAGGGAGGAGAGATCGATGAATGGTCTTAAACTAGTAGGATTTAAAGAGCAAAGTTTGCACTCAGTGCAAGATTATATTAATGTCTTAAAGGTTCTTTTATTATTAAATGATAAAACAGAGCATTTAAATGAAACAGTTGCGCCAGTTGTTGTTGACTGGCCCGGGCAAATATTTATTCAAAAAGCATTGCACATGTGAACGGTCCCAGGTTTATAGCATAAATTTCTGCAAAAGCTTGAGTCATGTATTCTGATAATGGGTCCCCTTCACCTATCATTAAACAGTAGAGAGCAGGTTGTGTTAGTTCACCATTCTTTTTTTAAGAACCTGTTTCATTTCGTTTTTGGCGAAAAAAAAAAGTTTGCAAAAAACCCCGGTCTTGGCGGATAAATCTTATATTAGAACTTTCGCGATGTCGTTGGCTTAAAATTAGAGATGATATTATGAAAAAATTTGGGTCGACCTGCAAAGATATTGAATATCGAACAACTATTGACTTGCTCGATAATTTAATTCCCACTACCCTTGATGTATATGCTATCTTGTTTTGGTCGGGCCGGTTTGATGAATACATAGAATCTGTTTTTTGGGTCTGGACGTTTTTTTTACGTTGGAAAAGAAAAAACTACAACAAGGCACCTCTTGTATTTTTATCAGACTTATTTAATTGGATGGACATGGGTCAACCTTTTTTGAAAGTATTACAAGAACATTTGCCAAGTTTCAATGAGTATTACGTAGAAAATATACATAGCAAAATTAGGGCGAACACATCACCAAATGCAACTGTCGATAACATTATCAAACAAGCCTATGTTGTAATAGATCATGATCTCAATCTTAAGGATACATACTGTAAAGCTCGACACTACCCATATAATATTAAAACACTCGATTTTTTATCTAATAAGACCAGTCTTTTTTTATTGCAATACTTTCAAAACGTTTTTTATAACCGCGGAAAAAGTTTTCCAAAACTTAATACCACCAAGAACACCACTATTGAAAACACTACCATCGAGACTACCAGGGGCACTACTACCATAGACACTACTACCGTAGGTACCACTACCATAGGCACCACTACCGTAGGCACCACTACCGAACACGCCACCAAACGTACCACCGAAAGCACCAAGGGCACCACCAAGAGCACCACCAAAGCACCACCAAGAACACCACCAAGAGCACCACCAAAAGTACCACTAAGAACACCACCAGGCGCTCTACCAAAAACACTGCTGCTACCAAAAAAAAAAAACTACCCCAAATATACAAACTGGCAACTCTAGATGAAGAGGTGAACTTGTGATGTTTACCGACGGCATACAGTACATCGTACCCTCCACATCCCGAATTATGTGATCTTTGCAAACTTCCGTTTATCAATGATGATGGTGTAGTATTTGTTTGCGGTCACTGCTATCATATGATTTGTTACAATGGGAGGTGTAGTTACTGTTAAGAGTTTTATAAAAAGGGAATTGTCAAAAATATCAATTCATTTTTAAAACGAATTGAAAAGGGAGCGAATTCACTTACACAAGAAGATCTTGATGATAATGAAGATGAAGAGGATATTGAAGAAAGCTCTGAAAATGTAGAAGAAATATCTGACGTTATGTCTAAGCTAGCTGAACAAATAGAGCAAATAAAATATTGGTAAAGATACTTATAAATTGCTAATAAACTTTTAATTTTGCTGCTAAAGCCTTTTTTCGAATCAGTACTATTTAAAAAAAAAAAAATTAATTAATTATGCGTATATATTAATATTAAGTATAAAAACTTGTGCCTTATAAAAATCTTTAACAATAGAGATCTTTAAAGATCTCTTTTCACAAATCAAATGCAAGGTGCCTAAAAAACGAACTAATCAAGTCTTTAAAAATTTGGACGTTGCTTCTTATGTGTTACAATATGACGTATATACTTTTCTATATCGCTAATAATAATTTTGACCTACAAAATCTTGTGTAACGTAGATGCATAAATCGAACTTCTGTCATGCTCATTGCATATTTGTTTACTTGTTTAACCAATTAAAACAAATGTCCACCATACTATTGTTAACTGATACCGATATTAAAAGTCAATTAATAATAAAAAAAAGATCAAAACTACTTTATCAATTTGTGTAACTAGCATTACTGATATTACGATGTATATACTGTACGTAGATGATTTATTATCATTTTGCAATACTGTATTACGTAGATAAATACATCTAAACTATAAAATTTAACAGGCCTATCGGGTACCTGTAGGCTTTTTTGTAAAGCCCGATCTGAGCTGGTATTTTAGCAGATTTAGCCCGAGCCCGAACTGTAATAATTACAGGCCTAAAAATGTGGGTCCAACCCAGACTTTGACAGTACCAGGTCAGGTTCAGGCCCAGGTAACCCAGCCCAATTCCGGACCCTAAAAGTACTCAATATAGCTTCATTTGACCTGTGAAGATAGAAATAATAATATAATAATAGTATTTAAAGTATTTAAGTATAGGGTATCTTATGTGATCTACATTATAGTGAAATAACGGCATAGCTGCAAGATATAGATAGATCATTAATACAACAAAACTAAAAATAGTAACTTATCGTATCAGCCAATCAAATTATTAACATTTACTACGAACGAAAATTAAATATCTTTTGAACTTATAATAATTTTAATTTTTTTTTTAATATTAGTCTGGTGATCATGCCATTTTTTATTCATAATAGTAGATTAGTTACATTATCAAATGCTATTACTACCCCCGGCTTCTTCTAGCCTTACATCTAAAAAACAGCTCGTCCGGTTACTTAAAAGCACATGTCCGTGACCTGCCAGAGTAGAATTAGCTTCACTATTGCCGGGATTCTTCCAAACTTCTCTATCGCTAGATCATTAGATGAGTTCCACGGCTCATCATGACCATCTTTTTCCTTATAAACTTCTTCTACCTAGATCCTGGCAGAATAGTTATCTAACTAATATCTGTGTTATACAACTAAAGAAAAAAGAGAAAAAAACAAATTGAAAGAAAGGGTAAAAAGGGAAACGAAAAGAGAAGGAGAGAATAAAAGGGGGAAATACTACTTAACCTAAGCGAAAAACCAAAATAAAAAAAAGGACAAGATGAAAAAAGCATAAAAAAAAATATGGCCTGACATACATATACTCGAAGAAAAAATAAAAGAAAAAAAAGAAAATAAAGAAAAAAAGGAAAAAAGACAGAAGAATATTCAAGAATATTCTAGTGATAAAAATTATATAATACTGCGCAAGGAAACGCCTCGCCAGAGTATTATATATAAAAAAGAAACTAGTAGAACAATCTGGAATTTAATCTCCGCAGATCTGCCTACACCTATGTGCCACATCTCATTACACGTCCATTCCTGTTTATCCACCTGCATGCCTTCTTCCCGATTAGGATAGGAACAACAATGCCAATCTTTTGGAGGGGGTACGCCGAATTTCCCACTTTCCATCCAAAATTCCAAAAAAAAAACTTTAAGCGAGAATATGATAGTGGGTGTATTGTCGCAGTACCAAAAAACGTGTACCAAAATAAAGGAGTTGTAAAAGTTACGCTATACAGAATAACATATCTAACCAAGTATCTACTTCTATTTTCATATCCATAGGCCTTGACAAAGCTCCAAAGTTTCTCTGCTACGTTTTTGCTCAATAGCACTCAAGCCCGCCAAGGTGCTTCGCTTTTAAGTCTGCTGTTCTTTTTTATCTCTATTTCAGTCGCAGAACATACAGTAAATGGACTTTGTACCTGATAGCAGCTTTGGTAGAGTTTTGTTATGTATAAATATGTTAACTGCATAGTTTTCGTAGGTCTAAGTTCTTGGAAAATTTGGTACGAGGGATCGTCAGAAAGAGTTGTATATTAAATGATAATAATTTTAATTTACTTTAACCAATTTTTACTAACATAAAAAATTCTTATAAATAAAATACTTTTTACACTTATTAGAGAGCTGATTTTTATTACCTGATTTTTGGGTGGGTGGGTGGGGTAGCCAAAGTATCAGGTGTAATTATGGCCGGAATTACCAAAATACGGCCAAAATTATAAAAATTTTTTAATTAAAATTATAAATTTATATGTAAATTTAATATTAAATAACTTTTGACCTACTAGACCAATTTGGATGATTTAAATACCAAAATGATCCTTTCAAAGAGAGGATTCTAGCAAGCCTAAAATCATTAAAATCCAATTACTAGATCATAAGATCGATATTTTTTTTTCCTCTTAGGCGAGACTCGCCAAATACGACCTCTTTGATTTTATTATCCCTTAAACTATAAGCAATTCCAGGCAAATTTGCCTGGAAAATTGCTATAAATATACTTATGATCTACTTTTTTTAAAATTTAAAATATTTAATTAAAATTTTTTTTAATAATATTTAAAAATAAAGATTATATTATAGTAGTATTTAATTTTATATTATAAGAAAAAAAGTTTAAGTTGTTTATAAGCTAAAAATAGACAAATTTTGAAAAAAATTTTAGCCAAAAAAATTATTTACTAATTCTTGGCAAACTCTATAAATATTATCTCTAGCCTCTTGTTTTTAATATATATTGTAGTTTATAAAAAGGATTACAACTTTTATTATTGCAACATTTGTGATTTACTTGTAAAAATTAAGACTTGTATTAGAAGTAAAAATTTTTTTTATAGACAGGAACATATAAAATTTAAGAAAATCTAAAGAAAAATTTTATAGTAAAAATTTTAAAATAAAAACTTTAAAGGTTATTAATAACTTTAAAAAATTTTCATAATAAAGTTTATAAAATATATTTTAAAGAAAATATTCTATAAATAAAGTATACCCTATATTCTTAATAAAATTTTATTTTATTTAAAAAATTGTAAATATTTCTAAAAATTCTAGGCAAATTTGCCTGGAATACGGTTTAAGGAATACTACTATAAAAAATAGTACAAACTCATTATACAAAGAATAATACAATATAGGTATCATCTGATTTAGCTAAACTAAACCAAACGCGAATCGCTACACGGCATCTCAGAAGACACTAACTAGTCCATCAGCCTCGCTCTACTATACAAGGCCATTTCCCGGAAGAAATATCCTTGGAAGTGGGAGGAAAAATCTAAACTACTAAAGGGCAAAATATGTATAAAAGGGGGTAAAAAAGAAAAAGAAAAGCCAAAGAAAACAAAAAAACAAATGATAGAAAAAAGAAAAAAAAGAAAAGCAAGGTCTCGGGTCAATTAAGCACCGGCACCAAGTGGACTATTTTAAAAATTACATGATACTAAGAAAGGTAGTCTTTACTCTAACTAAACTCAATTTATCATATATAGGCGAAAAACTATTACTAGAAAAAAAAGGCCTCTAACCTAAAAATACTGTAGAGATAGGTGTGTAAAAAAAAGACTACGGCTATAAGAACGTTCTAGAATGAAATTTCATTACAAGGTTTCCTCAAACACGTGTCGCTTATTATTTATTTCAAAAAACCGAAATCTACTCGTGACTTCATTCCAAAATGGCAGCCGCATTTCCAAATTGGGGGAGGTAAACATTGTCGATCTTTTGGAAAGGGAAAAGCCGAAATGCCCACTTTGTCGAAATTTCAAAAAAGCCAAAGGGACAGTAGCATATGAATTTAATAGTTTCAAGTCCTTTAGATTTTTCAAGGAGTGTGTTTGAAAACCAAAATACTGTTCTCCGTTAAGCTGCTGCAAAAAAACTTCGTCGGCGAAAAATTTTCACAAAATTCTGTGTTTACTAAAGCGCCACCTGCTTGTTATCACTCGTTCTTCTACTATTGTTTTTGGTTTGCATGCCGAATATATAAAGGAGTCCCTGAACAGATAGTTGACCTTTATAAAAACCACTTTTTTGCAGTGCTTCTTCATCTAACTCCAGTATTTTGATTTTTCGTTTGTGTGAAAATCCGGTACAGGTGATCGTTGGGGAGAGTTCCTTGGTCAATGATCATAAGATCGATATTGATTTGTATTATTATAAATATTATAATATTTTAAGGGAATTGCTATTCGCACCATGGATTTTTGCTATTTGCACTATGGTTATACAAGACTTTCTATTTTTAAAATTCACAATAATATATGCACTTATATTACACAAAAGCTCGGTGCATTGTTTTTGCAAAATAATTTTTGGTTATACGCTACTAATGTTGTATAACGTTACACAAGTCTAAATTTGGTAGCCTAACCCTGGGTCAGTCAGCATTAAGCTTAATGCTGGTGGGCACTATCATGCATAGTTCCGGCCCACCCTAACTCTAAATCAGGGACATATTTTTGGCTAGATTTAGGGTTAGGGTGGGCCGGAATTATGTCTAACTCCGCCGGGGCATTATCATGATAGTGCCCACCAGCATTAAGCTTAATGCTGGCCGACCCAGGTTAGGTTACTAAAATTAGACTTGTGTAACGTTATACGATATTAGTAATGTGTAACCAAAAATTATTTTTGCAAAACCAATGCACCAGGCCTTTGTGTAACACAAGTGCATAAATTTTAAAAATAGAAAATCTTGTGTAACCATAGTGCGAATAGCAAAAATCCATGGTGCAAATAGCAATTCCCTATTTTAATAAACAAAATTACTACATATCGCCGCCGGTGATCATTGCCTGTTACACAGATTGGCACATAAATACGTATTTTTTTCATAATTTACATAGCTTTCTTTTTTTTACTAACTGTAATTTTTTTAGCAAATTTTTAAGTTATTGTCGTTAGTGATGTCACTGGTGTCGTAGTTGGTGTCGCTATTACTAATTTTTGCTAGAAGGTGCCGTTGGTGACGTCGCTAGTGTCATAGTTGGTGTCACTACTATTAATTTTTGCTGGAAGGTGCTTCGTTCAATTTCGGTGTGTTTTTTGTCGTTGGCTTCGTGGTTTGGTGTTGCTTTTTTTCATTTCACTTGGTTCTAAATTTCGTGTCTTTCTTTTTTTTTTGTTCCTCAGTTGGAGTGCGTTATTGGTGTCTTTAGTCGGTGCTTCATCCACTTCGATAAGCCTTTGTGTCTTTAATTTCGGTTTGTTTATTCTTGATACAGTACTAACTTTCATGTTTTTTCTCTTTTTAGAGATTTCAGGTAGCTGTTCAATGCTTTTCGTCGTTGGTATACGTCGCTGGTGTCGTTAGTTGGTGCTTCGTTCGTAACGCCTTTGATCGGTGTTTTTTCTTTTCGCTCTTTTATAGGTCTTTCAGGTAATAGTTTCAGTGCTTTTTATCGTTGATGTACGTCGCTAGTGTCGTTAATTGGTGCTTCGTCTATTGGACCATCTTTTGTCTTCAGTTCGGTTTCGTTTCGTTTACTATCGCTGCTAACTTTTGCGTTTCTCTTTTTGGGTTCTTCAGATAACTGCTCCAGTGCATTTCATAATTGTTATGGTTCCGTTAGTTGGTGCTTTCGTCCATGTACTGACATCCGCGTTTCTCTAGTTAAGGTTAGTTAGTTAATTAAGGTATAGAATTTAGGGTTAGTTAGTTAAAGTTAGTGATACTTGACGAAATTGATTTTATTAATAGACGAAATTAAACCTGACGAAACTCTTGACGAAATTATTTCGATCTATAATTATTAGTGATGAAATTAATTTTGAAATAGAATATTATTCTAAGGAGTATTCTGTCTAAGTTTATAGAAAATTTTTTAAAATTTTTGGCACAATCGCAAAAAATAACGAAACTATTCGTCAATTCAAAAATAAGCATCTATAGTTAAGGTTATGTGATGTAGAATTTAGAATTAGTTAGTTAAGATTACACAGTGTAGAATTTAGGTTAGTTAGTTAAGATTACGTGATGTAGAATTTAGGGTTAGTTAGTTAAAGTTACGAGGTGTTGAATTTAGGGTTAGTTCGTTAAGGTTACGTGGTGTAGAATTTAGGGTTAGTTAGTTAAAGTTACGTAAATTTAGAGTTAGTTAAGGACCCCGGACATCTCTCATATAGGTCATAACTGGATTTTGGCCAATTTTGATCTAATTTACTGAAAATGTCAAAATCTATTTACTTAAATAACTTCCGATCCAGTAATCAGAATTGAATGAACTTTTTTTTGTTAGATGCCCTCACTGGGAGCTTCATTTAAAAAAAGTTCATTCAAATTGGACCACTGGATGCCAAGATAATTGCCAAAACTGTTTTTTTGCTTCTTAAATTTCGGGGGTTTTTGCTGAATTGCGTAACGTATGACCTCTGTACTATATGTCCGGGGTCCTGTTAGTTAGTTAAGGTAAATTTAGGACGGGCTTAGCAATAATAATCTGTCGTGACTTATATTTGTTACGCAATGATTATTATATTTGTTAAAAATTGATAAAATTTTCATGTATTAAGGCATAATAAAATTTATGAATTGGTTTTCATAACCCGGCCGGGTCATAAAAGCTAAATTGTGAAATTAAAATTTTATAGATTAATAAATAAAATTTTATATACCGGGTCCCGGGTCATAAAAGCTAAAATTTAAATTTAAAATTTTATATATTAATTTAATATATAAATATATATACTAGTGCGATGGATGGTGCCTTGCTCACCCATCTTATTTAGTGTTCTTTTTTAATCATATTAGTAAATTGCTGTAAAAGATTCTATTTCAAAATTTACCACTATTCAGTAAATAATACTGTAATTTGAATTGCTTACTTAAAAATGCCGATTAATATAATATCTTATAATTATTGAATAATTAATGTGGATGAATTAAATAAAAGATATTTAGCAAATTCTATAAATTTGTATATCTTTAAACTAATAAATAACATAAATAATACAGAACTAAATAAGAAATATAATGTGGTAATAATCAAATACACTGACTAATAAAAGATCTTTATGCTTGCTCAAATAAATTAATACGAATAAAAGATATAATAAATGTAATAATTCGAATATCTTATTTAAATATCTTAGTTTATTTAAATAATACCAATAACTGAAAGATCTCTTTATACTACTTCTATAAATTGACATATAAATTATCATGATGAATGGTGTTTATCCTAAATTGATGATTATTTAAATAGCACGCCAATACTATGAACGTATAATGCTTGCATCACGGATACCAGGAAGTAGTAATGCTTATATCACGGATACTAGAAAGTAGTAATGCTTGCATTACAGAGTATATAGTTTCCCGCCATCTAGAATGGCGAGTTCGCAAAACCTTGCATTTGATTGAGCGTTAGAAATTTATGTCAATACAGTAAGTAATACATACACTGCTACTATACCGAATTTGATATTTTTATTACTCTGAGATATGTAGTACATATGTACTTTATAATTATTATATAATAATGAGTGACGCACAGGAAAAACCTGCAAGTAAAATATTATTCGCTAATCACTATGCCGGTCTTAATGATTTGGCACTGGGGAGTAACCAATTATGGATATGACAAATAATCATTTATTATATA
This sequence comes from Gigaspora rosea, assembly GCA_003550325.1. NCBI lineage: Eukaryota > Fungi > Glomeromycota > Glomeromycetes > Diversisporales > Gigasporaceae > Gigaspora > Gigaspora rosea. The sequence continues at coordinate 23,431 of QKWP01002594.1, read as the reverse complement.
GTTTATGTAGCAAACGTTTATTTGTCATATCTTATGATTGATCACGCCCAAGTGCCAAATCGTTAAGTAATAAACTTTTGTTGTCAGATTAATTTATAGAATTTAAAGCTGTAACTAATATACTAGATATTTTAATCAAATTTTTATTTTCTTTTAACTTTTTTACCTTGTTACACACGTTATACTTATGCGTAATCCAAATCGTTTCCTTGTTGAATTATATTAAAATAAATAGAAGTTGGGCATAAAAAAATAACAATATATGATGTAGCGATATTAAGTACAATTATAATTGGTGATAAAATAGTAGAAACAATGAAATAATCATTAATGCAAAATAATAAAAAAAAAATTATGTGAAATTAAGCAATAATATAAATTAACTTCACAACAAAATGAAGTTTTAACCCTTTTGAAAATTAATTTATTAAAATACTTGTCACAGATGATGCTGAAATTTGGAGCTATTCTTATATGGAATTTTAAATTTTTTTGGAATATTTTTTCTGCTTTTTTTTTTAGGGTTAGGTTAGCGTTTAGAGTTAGATTTGATATTTAAAAAGTATAGGTGGATTTTAGCATGGCTTATATTTTAAATTGAGCCTCAAATTCTGACATTAAATATAAAATACAATAATGTAAATCAGGTTATTTCATAGTGTTCCTGTTTTAGCACAATATGTCGTGCAGCTACCCTAATTATTATAATGAAACTACTTAAACTTATAAAATTTTTTGCCGGGTCACCGGGTCTTGGTGTATGAGTTTTAAAATTCAAAATTTTATTAAACATAAAATTTTTTAATAAATAAAAATAAAATCCGGGTGGGCAGGTGAAAAAATTTTTTAAATGTTATGAAAACCAATTACTAAATTTTGTATGGTCTAATATATAAAAAAATTAAAAAAATTATTAATTTTTATTGGTCAAGCTTGATCACATGATGCCGGCAATAATCACCACAGGCGATAAATAGCAAACCTCTTTAATAAATACTATATAATATTATATAATCTAGATTGATTTTAGGATCCTTTGATAGGATTTTGGAAATTTTGGACTTGCTAGAATCTTCTCTTTGAGAGGATCATTTTGGTAGTTAAATCATTTAAAATGGTCTAGTAGATCAAAAGTTATATAATATTAATTTTTTTATTAATTGATAATCCATCTGTCAACTGGATAATAGCGAAATGTGGTGTTCTTCTATATAAATTTTTTTACTTACTAAGTTAACGATACATGTCCACTAATTGAAAGTTGTAGAGCTAGTCGAGACGCATCTAACGGTGGTTAGATCATCCAAATCGGTCTAGTAGATGGCGAGATATCATCAAAAAATGATTGGCTGACTATATAAAATTTTGTGACGCAGATTACATATGAAAATCACTATAGGCGAAATGTGGCGTGCCTCCATCTAAATGTTTTTTTCTTACTAAGTTAACAGCACATGTACCTAATTGAAAGTTGTAGAGCTCGTCGAGACGCATCTAATGGTGGTTAGATCCTCCAAATCGGCCCAGTGGATGGCAAGATATCGTCGAAAAACGATTGGACGACTATATATAAACAATGTTTACATAGAGATTTTATATAGTCAGCCAATCGTTTTTTGATGATATCTCGCCATCCACTAGGCTGGTTTGGATGATCTAACCACTATTAGATACGTCTCAATGAGCTCTACAACTTTCAATTAGTGTACATGTGCCGTTAACTTAGTAAGAAAAACAGGATTATTATTTTCGGATAGTTATCAATGATAACAAAGTAATGTTATTCTTTTAGAAGGATTTTTACAAACCCAAAAAATAGTGCGGGAGGAAGAAGGATTTAGATGGAGGCACACCACATTTCGCCTATAGTAATTTTCATATTAGTCACACGATATGTCACAACAAAATTTTTTTTTTTTTTGTTGTTAAGGTGAGATCATGCCTCTAACTTTATTAAATATATATTAATCGTTACAATATATTGCTTACAATTATTATACTATCTACTAAGTGTCAAGACTTGGACTAATTTATCCATAACCTAAACCTACCAGAGCCTACTATATTCCTATTTATACAGCTAGCCTGGTTTTGGACATCCCTTTTCCTCAGCCAACAGTTAGTATTCACATGTTCACCACTTTACCCACATTTCCTACTATCATTACTCCCAATTTGGTATATGTGATTCCAGGTAGGCGCTTGCTGCTTCCAAATTGATATACCTGTTTTCTTACTAGCATACTTCTCAGGAGTTCGTATCTCAAGCTATGCAGCTGCCTCTACCACATTGGGTAAGTATCTCAAGCCTGCATGCTGCCGCAACTAGCCGATTTTTCTGTGACTTGGGGACCCAGGATTTAACGTTCCAAATTCGGAAATGTGCAAACGACTTTACTTCCCGCTATAGTGACGAGTACCCAGGCATGTTTCACCAGAGGCTTCCAGTCCCTGATATAGTTGGATGGCATCATGAGGCTCGGCCAACCCGACTGTACCACTACATGCACTTATACCAGCTATACTTGTTACTGGTGGTCCCAGATCCTCTTAACGTCCTAAGACTCCCATATGGGTGCATCCAGAGCTCCATTGGGCTTTGACACGTACACACCTCCATGCTTCCACTTCTTGTTGGTCGGTCAGTTCCGTTTGCCCTTGCGAAGTTCACTACCGTATATGTCCAAAAATAAGCTACTACCTAAAATAAGCTACTCCCCTGATTTTTTTTAAAAATCTTAAAAAATTCGTTAGCTGTTGCTACATATAAAACTTTTTTTCTACTAAGTAAACTTCAAAAAGTTGATTAAGTAAAGTTGTTCAGCGCATCAAAATACACTTACATTAAAAATTTTGTATTATTTGGATAACTTTTTATTAGTACGTTTTTCAATTTTTTTAAAAAATACTATATTTCGAAAATAAGCTACTTTACGATTTTTTGTATAATTTTTGGCCAAAAAAGGTAGCTTAATTTCGGACACATACGGTAAACCCCAGTACCCGGTCAGTCACTCTTTGGATTCTTTTCCCCAGTCATTCCAGACTACCAATTCAGTTGGCCCGGAAGGATCGGTTTGCCAGGCTTTAGGTGCCTAAGGAATCCCTTTCCTTGGTTCATGCTTCTATAACACATGATCTTTTCCTCTAGTGCAACTCTGGTGGCCAGGTTGGTGGGCCCCCTTTGCCATAGGGGCTCTTGCCCGTCCAAATTTTCCGGTCAGTCTCCGTCAAGATTCTTTTCCCCGGTACCGTCATAAGTCTAGCTACCTCTCCACTCGAGACTTGCCAAATGGGTTTCAATTGTTCCGGTCCTTTGGATTTGTCTGTGTAACTTACACAACTACGCCAAAGCTCTCATTCAAGATGGTGGTACCAAGGTTACAGGTAATATACCCAACCGATCGATGAACAAATGTTACCGTAACACAGGCCTATTTTCCAATTCGTCTCCAGTAGGATTTGAACTCTAGACCTGCCACTTGGAGAGGTGACAACCAGACAGCTTCTCTAAGTTGCCACACCCAAAACAAAATTTTTTACATATAAAATTTATAAAAAAAACATATAAAATTACTATAAACTTTGAATCTTTGATCTTTCTTCACCTATATATTAACTTAAAATTAAATTTTTCAGGAATATAGAACAAAAAGAGAAGAAAAAATTGGGCTTAAAAATCAAATTAAAATTTTGCTGTTTTTGCACAAAACGAAAATGTAACTTTGCCAAAAACAAATATTTAACGATTTTAAGACAATGAGTATGTGTAAAATCATGCTCCAAACAACTTTACTTAGGCGACCGAAGTAGGTTACCTTGTAAGAAAAATGAGTTACCTATGTACTAAAGTAAAATTTTTTGAGTTTTAAATATAAAACCCCTTTTTTTATCAAAATAACCTACTTTGGGCGCTTAAGCAAAGTTGTTCAGCATGCAATTTTACTCGGTTCAAGGTCAAACCGCGTTTTTTTGGCTATTTACTAGGTGAAAAATGGGATCGAAGTTAAAAAAAATTTTTTTTTTTAAAAAATTTTTTTTCTAACTTCGACCCCATTTTTCACCTAGTAAATGGCTAAAAAAACGCGCTTTGACCTCAGATCAAGTAAAATTGCATGCTGAACAACTTTGCTTAAGCGCCCAAAGTAGGTTATCTTGATAAAAAAAGGGGTTTTATATTTAAAACTCAAAAAATTTTACTTTAGTACATAGGTAACTCATTTTTCTTACAAGGTAACCTACTTCAGTCGCCTAAGTAAAATTGTTCGGGGCATGATTTTACACATACTCATTGTCTTAAAATCGTTAAACATTTGTTTTTGGCGAAGTTATATTTTCGTTTTGTGCAAAAACGGCAAAATTTTAATTTGATTTTTAAGCCCAATTTTTTTTTCTCTTTTTGTTCTATATTCCTGAAAAATTTAATTTTAAGTTAATATGTAAATGAAGAAAGATCAAAGATTCAAAGTTTATAGTAATTTTATATGTTTTTTTTATAAATTTATATATAACTAAAAACTCAGTTATAAATAGTGTGACAAGTCGGTTGACTCTGTATCACTGAATTTTATATAGTCAGCCAATCATTTTTTGATGATATCTCGCCATCCACTGGGCCGATTTGGATGATCTAACCACCGTTAGATGCGTCTCGACGAGCTCTACAACTTTCTATTAGTAGACATGTATCGTTAACTTAGTAAGAAAAAATTTTATATAGAAGAACGCCACTTTCACCATTCTCCAGTTGACAGAATTAATTAATATATAAATTTTTTGCGCAATTTGATTGGCTAATAAAGTGTCAGGTGTGGGTGGGTGGGGGTAGCCCCTTAAGAGATGGAAATCATCTGATTTATGGCAGCTCCCTTATACGTATTACAATTCAAAAATTTTAGCTTCTTACAACTATCTAAATAGACTGTCGGCCATGTTATCTAATCTATAAATAGATTTATTAATAAATGCTTTTTTTACAAAAAGTCTCTAGCTAACTTCAAAAAAATCCTAACATGATAGTTTTTCGCAATATAATTAATTGTAAACCAGTAACTGAAATCATTATCTAAAAAAAATTAGTTTTTAAGAAAGTTTGCTTGAGATGCGCATTTTTGAAGCCAGATGCGCAAAGTTAGCTTCGCCTTATTCCTAAATAAACTCTTTTTTAACCCAACTTGCTAATAGAAAATGACTCACTGTTGTGTGCATGAGCCTTTGAATGATCAAAAAACAGTTTTTTTTAACGATATTAAACTGTTGTGAAAAATTTTTAAAGATTACGAGTTTGTGTGATCTTTTATAAGGGCTGAGTTCCATGATCTGCACAAAATTATATATGTGTAATGTGATATAAGATACCCTACTCTTAAAGAAAAATTAAGGTTTAGGCCGCAGATAAGTATTTAGATTTACTTAGATATATGTCTGAGTTTTTACTCTTAGCATTAGATTTAAAAAAAATAAAATTTCTTTTAGTATTGTAAAAAGTTTCTATTAAATTTAATAAAGATAAAAGCAAGGTTTAACATTTAAAAAAAAAAAATTAACTAATCTATCTATATTTATATACTAAACAGTAAGTAAAAAAAGATTTGATAAATAAAACAATATTATCTACTAATTTAAATTAATAATAATTTACTCATATTTTACTAACTAAATTATAAGCTAAGCAAAGGGGTATGGTGACATAGTGTAGTTGGATTGTTGTTACTCTCCAAGTAGGTGTAACAAAGGTACAGAGTTCGAATCCCACTAGAGACAACTTTGAAGAATTTATTTGTGTTATGGTAACCTGAACTCTGAACGCGGATTTACAAATCTGTTTTCTAGGTTATTAGGTTATACCAACTTGTATTGGGAGCTCTGGCGCTATGTTACACACAGATCTGGGGTGCATAGATCCTGGGAGCACAGGCACTGTGTTATGCACAAAACCAAAAGAACAAGGGAAACCATACTTGGCAAGACCCGAGTAGAGAAGTAGCTGGACTTTCGACGGTATCTAATAGGAATCGAATAGGGACTGACCGGTAGCAGACTGACCGGAAGCGGACTTACGACAAAAGAGTTTATAGTGGGCCCTACCAACTAGACCGCCAGGTCGTACCAGAGGAAAAGGACATGTGTTTTAGAATCATGTACCAGGGGAAGGGAGCTCCTGGGTTCGCTAGAGCAGACCAACCCTTCCGGGTTCTCAAATTGGAAGTAGGAAGACAACCGGGAGAAAGAAAGCTTCCAGGTGAAAGAAACCAAAAGAAGAATGGAATGGTACTGGGGTCAAATGAACTCTACAAGGGCAGAAGTAGGTAGTGATAGCAGTTAGGTAACCACCCCTAACTGCAAGTGTTGGCCTTAGCAAATGCATACGCTACTAAAGTGTAGATGATACCTATGTGGGACAGGGACTGCTCTACCAAGTCTCCCACTGGGATAAATTAGTCCTAAGGGGGTCTGGTTAGTATCCGGATCAGAGTTCTGATGATACAAGACAAACTGGCAAGAAGCAAGGATCAGAGAGTTTAATAGACAATGCTAATATGTGGGTTGCAGGTATGGTAGCTAGTGTAGAACCTTTGGGTAGCTATTTAAATAGCAACCAAAAGTTGCAGGTGAGGCTAGTTGTACTTTCGTCAATATATAAATATCGGATGTCACTCTATGTAGAGCATCTGGAGTTTGATATATCTTGAATAAAAGCTCTTCCCCCAAAGTGGGCACACTGTGGGCACTTTGACTAGAAAAAAAAAATTATAAGCTAAGCAAATATTATAATACATTTTTTAAAAAAATAAATTTAATATTTGAAAAGGTTTTAATATATAAGTAGTATTACACAGTATTGTAAAAAGTTTCTATTAAATTTAATAAAGATAAAAGCAAGATCTCACTTTAATATTTAAAAAAAAATAATAAGTAGTATTACAAAAATATATAAAATCAAATATTTTCATAAAAAATATAATATAGTTGAATAGTTAATGTAACAAATTGTAAAATTATTATAGTATGAACTTTTTTAAAATATTTTGTAGCAACAAATTTTGTTTTATTTTCAAAACTAAAAAGAATATTAACTGCTACTCAACTACAAGTTCTGTTTTTGTTTACTGTAATATAAATTTGTTAGTTTACCAATTTTATATAACATATCTAATTCTAATTTATAAAGCATTGGCAAGTATTTTTTATAAAACTAATTAGATCTAACAATAGAAGCATCTAAAATAGAATTAGTTTTTATTATAATTTACTATTCAGTAACAGCAATTGTTTATATATATTTAATATTAATTGCAATACTTACTAAGTTTGCAATATTTTTAAAAAAATTTTTTTAATTTATCTAATTTTTCAAGAGATATGTTTGCTTGTATGAAATCTAAGTTCAGTTGTTCTCTTTCAGATAAATGTGAAACAGTAATATTAGTGTTTTATTGTACTTGTATTGAATTGTTTGCAGTATTTTTTGCAGTTTGATATTTTATTGAAATAAGATAAATTATTAAGTACAGTTTTTTTTTTATAGTTCAAAGATATGCACTCTTAATATAAAATTCTTGGTTATATTCTGGTGCAGAATATGGACCTTCTATCCTATTGTTTGCAGTAAGCATTTTTTTTTTAAAAGAATAGTAATAATAATAAAAATTAAAAAACAAAAAACAAAATCACTCAATTTTACTTTTTATTTGAACTTTAACAATAGAAAAAACTTAAATTTTTAACTTTAATAAAAACAGAAAAACGATTATATACCGTATCCAATTTTACAGTTCAATAGTTAATGGTCTCTCAATTTTATTTTATTTGAATAGAGAAAAAACTTTGATTTTTAACTTTATTAAAAACAGAAAAACGATTATACATCCAATTTTACAGTTCAATAGTTGGTCACTTTTTTTATTTGATTAACATTCAATTTTACAGTTCATAGTTGATTGTAACCAATCATTTATTATAAAAATTCTGCGGATTCTGCTTAGGTAGATTTTCTGCTTTTCTGTTTGAGCAGGCATAACTGCTCCAAAAGCAGAATTCTGCGCGCAGATTTTGCCGCAGTCCCGTGGACACACTACCCAGTACTGCGGTAAAACTATAAAAAAAAAAACGTGAAATTTTTTGATCAGTTTGTATTACCTTAAATAAGTATAAATAACATTGTAATTCTGTTAAAAAAAGAAATTCCACAATGGCGACGCAGAAAGTTAAAAATTTGATAGTACCTCCTTATATAGATAAAAATGATTCACAGAATGTAACAGATTCGCAATGGAGTACTGCGCTTAATATTTGGATATCAAATCTTTCAATAATTTTAAAGTCAAAAGATGAAGAATTTGCAAATTATTTATATTATAATGAATCACTTCAACAATTTTTATCAACATTTTTAGGAATTCGAGCCAAAATTCGTAAATTTGAAGTGAATCAAATTAGACAACCAATGGAAATTGATTTAGATAAAAAAGTATTGGCAATATTATTAAGATTATCAGAACCAACAATTTCTTCAATTAAAATGAAAAATGGAATTACATTAGGGGAAGCTTTATATCAAAATAATACGATTTCAGTACCATTTTTATTGGATGTAGTAGCGATATATGGTAGATCAAATGTTAAACAAATAGAAAAATTTATTGATAATATAATTAAATCTATTACAATAATAATTCAAGATTTCGAAATGAATTCCAGTATTATTGTTAATTATATAAAAGTTATAGGAGAAAAATTTCAGGAAATGGCAGATAATGAAAAGACGAGTAAAAATATTATATATGATAAAAAAAAGCTTTCAAATGCATTTAATTATTTAGAATACATGATGGATATCTCAATTTCATTGGATTGTTTATTCATAGTTTCAAAAACCGTGGCCAACATATTCAACGATAAACAAGATTTTGAGGATAATATTGATTTTTTAATGACTATAAAAAATTTTTATGATAATATTATACCAATAATTTCGAAAATATTTAAATCTGATGAAGAATCTTTGAATATTTCTAGAGATTTAATTATCTTGAAACATGCGTTAGTGTCACTTGCATATCATACTTTGAATGCATGTTATTTTAGTCCAATAGGATTCACAGTTAACGAAGGAGATATATATTCATTTGTTAAATCGGATGATAAATTAGAAGACGTAGAGGAAATAAATTTAAAGATTGAAAGGATGGGAGATGTACTTCTTTTGATAATTGAATCTTCGCAGTTGGACAAACCGGTTGAATCTTTTGTAGATGCACCATTACTTTTAGACGTGGAGATTGAATTTGATTTGAGTGGAAAATTAACAAGGATAAAAAATGAAGTTCTTAATGGATATCCTTTTTAATCATTTTATTATTGCATTTATTATTACATTATTACATTAATTATTTTATTCATTATTATTTATATTTATTATTACGTTTGATTTTTTTATAAATTTTCCTTAATTTTTCACACTGATGACGCTAGGGTGGATTATATTCTTGGATCTTTGGAATTAATGCGTAACATGAATCAAGAGAGTGACAAATTACCTTGGCAAATTCGATTAGAAGAGAAACGGAGAAGACATTTAGCGAGTTTGGCTAATAATATTAATAAATCTAATTCTTTGATAACGCAACAGGTTAAATTAATAATTCAATACTTCTGATTTCTTTAACAATAAACAATATCTACATAAATTCAAAATTTTTCCATTATTAGTCAAATACGATTGAGGATAATGATATGCAACGCATATCTCTTATTTCACAAATTCAGGACCTTTTCCCAGATTTGGGTGAAGGATTTGTAGAAGAATGTTTGATAGCTTTGGACAATAATGTAGAAACAGTTATTAATCGGTTATTGGAAGATTCTTTACCGGATCATTTAAAAAAATTGGATCGTTCAATGGCTCGGTATGTTAAATATTTTAATAAAATTTATACATCAATATTATAACATATGTTTTCATATATTATGATTTTTTAGTCCTATTGTATCAGTGGCCAATGATAGTGTGAACGGTCCAAAAGGTTCGATTTTATACCTACTGCTAAGGTTATACCTTTTGCAACGTGAATTACAAACTCTTTTTAACGTGTAATAGAAGAAAGCCTTTTAGCTCAACGTCGAAATATTTTTGATAATGATGAATTTGACGTATTTTCTGGTAAAAATATTGACTTTACACGTGTCAATAAAGGAAAGAAGAAGTAGGACTTTAAATATATACATTTTTTTTTTCTTATTTTGAAATTTGAGCACATTTCTAATTAGTTTTATCTTTGTTAAAAGTCGTGGCACTGCAAACTCATTATTGGATGACAAGACATTTGTGAAAGATCACAAGAAATCAATTATAGATACTGCTAATCAAATGGTGTATGAAGAAGAAGAAGAAGAAACTAGTGGTTTGATATATGAAGATGAATATGACGATACTTATGACACCAGTGGTCTGAAAATGGGAGGTATCGACCTTCGTATGATTGATGAAATTGATGAAGAAGTAGAGTCGAGAGGAAAGGTAAACAGCAGGAAATCAATTTATATATATCGTTATTTCATTAGAGATGTACCTTTTCGTGAGATGATTACATTTCATTTCGCAAACCTGTAATATGCTAAAAATACAATTTTTTTTTTCATGGAAATTCTATATGAATCTCTTGTCTCTTGCACGAGCGTGCTATATGATATGCGAAATATGAAATGTGAAATTTAATCTAGGTTTATCACGCATGGGGTATATCTCTAGATTTTATTATATTTTTATGAAATTCTAAGATAAGGTTATCATAGGTCGATCCTAGTATTACATATGAAAGTGAACTTATTAAGGCATTCCAATCAGATCAATCTGTTTTTGAGAGAACTAATGCAGTAAGGAAATCCAATAAACGAACTAGACTCAGGGATCTTACACGAATGACTGATGAACAACTCGAAGGATGGTACATTATGTTTCAAAGAAACGTAATTATATAAAAAAAATTTTTTTTTTTTTTTTGCTTTGTTGTTTAAAATAAATTTATATTGCAATTGACGATGATTTGTAAACATTTTAGCCAAGGAAAGATAAAATTCTTGAGAAATATGAATTTAAAGGCAACCGTGAAGAAGCATCATCTTCAGCATCAGAAAAAGAAAATGGGGATTCATTGTCACATCCTGGACGAGGAGAGTCTTACGTACGAGATAGGAATGGTAGAGATAATTATAATGGAGAATCATCGCAAACAACAACACCTCCGGCACGCGGTCGAGGTAGAGGAAAATATCAAAAAAAGCATAATAGAAAGAATGCTCATTCAAGGAAAATGGGAAGAGGGTTTGGGACTATTCAAGATTAATCATGTTAATTGTCTGGAGGACTTAATGACGAGAAATAGCAGACCGATTTTATTAGTCTTATTATGTCTGCACCCATTTTCAGATTAGATAGCATCGATTTCAATTTAAGTTAACCATTATGATAATAAGTTACAAACATCTAACTGTGCCTTTTTTTTTTCTGATGTAGTCCTTGTTAGTTAATTTAATAATAATTAATTATTAGCGACATTGATCTTTAATGTTAGAAAAAATTAATTAACCAGACTTTCACGTGACATCAATGGGCATCTCATCGAAGTACCGCAGTATGCCGCAAAAGTTTCGATTAACTGTGACAGTATAAATAAATAATTGACCTAATTTGTACAATTGGTTTTCCTTTTAAATTACGAAAATGAATGAATGCATTGTAGATGATTTCGGTATTAAGCGAATAAGGGTTACGAAGTTGCAGATATCTGCAGACAAAAAGCTAGATGTTTACTAATATCCAAGAAAGTTTTGATTAGGCGGATTATTGGGCTAAATTGATTGTCTAACTTATCCTATTATGTGAGTTACGCCGAATAAAAAAAAAAAAAACCAGATTTTAAATTTTTTTAGTTCATAACTTAGCGAAATCAACAGTATCTTTATCGGTATTGATAATGAAATTTATTATTTAAGTTAATTATGTTTCATTATGTTTCATATCTTTCAGGGGCTGAGTCCATTGAGTTATAAACTTAAAAGTTTACTGGCTAGTTGGCATCACACATTAGTGACCAGGATAATCTTGTACGAATATTGTCATCAGGCTACTCTTTTTTATGTTCTGCACGTACAGTACTTATCTCGACGCGTTTTTGATTACGTCACTAACTGTAGTACCCGATACTAACTAATTAGAGGTACTATAAAAGCATCCTTTTTATTTTCAACCGTCCTAAATTTCTAAGATAAGGTCTAATTTTCGAAAATTAATTCAATTTTGTATAAACCTAAGACATTATTGGACCAAAGTCATGTGATTTAGCAATAATTAACATCATTTTTTCGGATCGGTTGCAAAAGCTGTCTCTCTGTCTGAGAATTCTAAAGAAGTCCATTGACATAATTTCAATATTAGTTTGATAGTACTGTAGATTCAATATATTAAACATACATATGTCTAGAATGCGAATCATGACGTATGAATTGTGCGCGAGTCTGTTGTCAATGAAATCATAACAGATAATTTGATGGGTGTATTACCTAGTTTTCTCGGATGATCAACGATAAAAGCTGTCAAAATTTTCCGATCGGAATTTAGTAAACATCTCGTGGAGAAGTTACACGAACATAATGTTTATCGTTAATTACCATATTTCTAATTTTGTCAAACTTCAAATTATCATTATGATAGGTTTAATATTTTTTATAGAATAAATAAAAAAGCACATTGGTTTCATAAAGGACAATAAAAAAAATTTTACTAATAATATTTATACTTACTATAAAGGTAAAATTTTTGATTACCGTTACGCTAAGTACATTACCGGACGATAGTTGATTGATCAAACCCAGTCACATGCTGAGTCATTAAAAGTAACTATTGGTCATGTAATTATCTATAAAGAAATATTATCAATTGCATTATCGTTATGATAATACTACGCAATTGAAGGCATGTGATAACTGTCGTTTTTGATAATACATACAGTCATTACGGAATCAATTAAAATCGCAATTACCGAATAAAATCATGCGCTCTTCAATTACGTTATAATAGAATATTCAGGGAATTGAAACCCGGATTTACAGATGCTTATTAATAAATAAAATAGTATTAAAACTCTTCTATAAAAATCCCTAAAAACCGAAATGTAAAAAAAAGTTTTAAATCAGTTACAAACTATGATCTTCTAGTTATCCTTTAGACTTTTTTTAGTAAAGCTGAAAATCAATTCTCAATTTAAAAATTCACGTTATCAACGTGTAGAATGTGCATTTTTATTTGAGACTCAATTACATTCTGAATAGTGTTATATAAATTACTCAAAAAATGATACGTACTTTTCCATTTATAGAAGGAAACTACATTTAAAGTGCATTTCGACATTTCGACATTTCGGCTATTTCGACTGTGCCTAAGCCTGATCGATATAATATATATTAAGTATACTGATACAGTATTTATTTATATATATATACATATGTATATATAATATTATTATATTATTATAATAAAAACAATATATATCGATTTTAACCGTTTATTTTCACACAATAATTATTTTGTTTACAATCATTACCAGATTTGAACTAGAAATTATGAAAATTGTAACTTTTGATGTTACATGTTAATTAATAAAGATCTCAAGAGTAATTTATTTTATTTATATATAATAATAATTTCGATGTTTCATTCTTAACAAAGACCACTTTATATGTTTCAATACTTAATCCTCTCCTTTCACATTAAAATCCTTTACTCTGGTTAATCAAAGTTCCTATTATAAACCCAACCTCACAACTTCTTTTTTTTAATTTATATTTAGAAAAAAAAAAAACAAATGGTAGCTGAAGTTGTAGACTATCGAGTTTCTCGACTTGTAGTCCTTTGTAAGGACTGTGGTCATGATGTTGGTCTCTACCCTGCTCGTCACAAATGTAAAATATCCGATGCAAATGCCCCTCCACTCCCTTCTATGTCCAAACAATATCTTTCGTCTAACAACCCAAACTCCAGTAATGATGATAATAATTCTCAGTCTTCTAGTTTGTGGAGCAAACTAAAGAATGTAAATAACTGGAAAGAAATGGCTGAAGGTAAGATTCTCATTTTAATTTTAATTACATTAATTGACTCATTTTATTCCTCTCTTAATAAGTAATTTGTTTTTTTTTTTTTTAGACGACTCTGTCAAACCATCCGTATCTCAATTTACTACTAGTGCAAAACTATGGGATAAATTGTTAAGTGCTGCATCGTCAGCTTATACTTCTATTGATGATAATTCTGATAACGGTATATATATTTATATATATATATATATATATATTTTTTCAAACTTGTCTATATGCTATATATAAAAATTCTTTACTAATCTTTCTTTTTAAAAAATTAAATAAATTAGAATCTGAAAAAGATGATTGGGAAGGTGAAACTCATATTTCTCGTATATTACGTGAATATCATCAACAAAAACCTGGTGATATTCCTGACTGGTTATATGATCCTAAACCTATTCTTCCACAAAGTGATTCTACAAAAAATAAAAATAATATTCCTCCTCCTAATAGAATTCCTGTTGAAGGTTACAAAAATTCTTTACCAAATAATTCTACCCCTTATCAGTCAAATGACAATGATAATAGGGGTAGAAAACCAAGAACTTATGATGAGAATGATGCTTTATTGACACAAAATTCATCTACGAATTTCTCTAATAGAAATCGTAATGTTAATAATTCATCAAATAGACTTAATAATTTTGATAATCAAAGAAATCTTGGCCCTCCACCTTTTCCAAATAATTATGATCAGAGAACTTATAATGATAGACCTCCAACCAATTATGATTCACGATTTTATAATAATAATAATAGACCTCCAAATAATTATAATTCAGGAATGCATAATGATAGACATAATGATGATAGGTATAATAAAGTATTTGGTGATGATTATAATGATAAGAATAACGATAGGGTCAATATTTACCATCAACGAGGAAATCATGTCCCCTCAACAAGAGTATATCCTCCTTCTGATGATGTCGTTAAATTGTCCTCCAAAAAGTCTCATCAACTATTACGTGTAAATCCAACTGAAAATTCTATTTTTAATAGAGCGAGAAGTGTTAGTCCTAATCCATTTCGTAATCGGAATGCTAATAAATCAAATAAACAATCAAAAGGCTATAAACAAGGTTACTTTTAACCTTTTTTTTTCTTTTATTTAGATATAGTTTATAATTTTGTTTATTTGGTTGTGCTAGTTTTTGTAAAACTTTTTTTCTTTATACGTTGTATTTATTTATTTCGATTTAGACAAAAAGTATATAGTATATACTTGTTCATTTAATTACTGTAAATTTATTTTTTTTTTTACGCTAGTTTCTAGTAATATTACTTAATTCTTTAATTGTGATTTGTTTGGGTATAAAAATTGGTTCTTTGATTATTACCACCACTTAGTTTATGATCGATTATGTTCAAAATCTTTTTTTTTAATATATCGCGAATAACTTTTATTGTATTCAATAAATATAAAAGTTTTTTATTTATTCGCGATATTATATGATGTTTATTTTATTATGTAGTTTTTCTTTAACAATAATTATAATAAAATAAATGGCAAACATGTAATTATTATAGAAAATTCATCTCAATTGAATCATATAATACTATTCAATTTCTGTCGATTATTAATTGTAAAAATTTACTAATTATTAATTAAGATTTAAAAATCGATATTTTTCATAAAGTCGCAAATAAAGAGTTACGTATAATATTTGTCCAATTAGCTCATGACATGTAATTATTTTTTCAACCTCCAATGCACAATGAGGACCTTTACAAGAGTTGCGTAAAAATGATGAATGCACTATTTGGTCGATTTTAAGATTTTCAATTCAAATCAAATTACTGGATCTTATTTATATGTATATATTAGTATTACGATTTTTATTATACATAAATTCAATAAATTATCGAGATTTTTAAGTGAAAAATCAATTCTTTGAATATAATAACATCCTAAAAATAGAATAACAACCAATCAGAAGACTTTAATTTAACTTGGCGCGAATTGAATTCAAGCATGTGACATTATTCGTACAAAAATTTATTATCAATATCTATAAATAAATCAAAAGTTCATTTCTCAAATAGGCCCGAATTGATTTCATCAGGTGAAGCTGGTGAAACGATGGTGCACCTTAATAGCCAAATTGGTGAAACTGGTGAAACTAGCGAAACTGTGATAATGGTGATTTTGTGGTATTGGTGAAACAGGTGGTATTGGTGAAACTGGTGGTGTTGGTGAAACTGGTGAAACTGTGATATTGGTGAAACTGGTAAGATTACCAATATTACTTAAATATTACCAATTTTTACCAATATTACAGCTTCACCAATATCACCAGTTTCACCAATGTCACCAGTTTCACCAATATCACCAGTTTTACCAAAACCACCAGTATCATTAGTATCACCAATGTTGATTGGTGATTGGTAAAAATTGGTGCACTATCGAAGATTAGTTTTACCTAACAATACTAATTGAGGTTATCTTTGAAGAATAGCTAACAAAGGTCAAAATTTTGCAAAATTAAGCAATTTGATTGGATACCAATTGTTTTTATCCAATCAATTTGCAAAAAAACTACCAATGGCTCAAATATAATCTATAATTATTTGGGTTCTCGTATGCCAGAGTGTCCAGGATACTGTGGTACATAATTCTGCTCACACTAAAAATAATAATGGTTTATATTTTTTTATAAGAAACATGTAACTTAAATCATTTTTTAAATCAAATTACCAATGTAAAAAATATTTTTAGAGAGAGCAGAATTATGCACTGCAGTACCCTATACTAGGAACAAGTAAAAATTATTTTGATTTAAAGCAAAAATTTTAAATTTTGATTCTTATATCATTTCTATGTGACTTTTGATAATTTTTGACAAATTTTGAAAATTTTGATTCGATGACATTGTTTTTCATGTGTTTTTAGCCAATTATAAATTGATCAAAATTTCAATTTGTTCAAAAAGATTTTGATTTCTTTCAAGAAATTTCTTTCGAAAATTTTACATGTCCCTGCTCTGAACATTCTGCCTTAAGACATTGCCTTTATATGTTCACATGACAAACGATTAACCAATCAAATGCATGTTGACAAGGGTCAACTGATCGAAAAGATAGTAAGCATTGGTCAGGGAACATATGTTACGTGCTCAACCCAGCCCAGTACTTGTATCAAGAATCAATTGGTAGATGAAATCAAAGTCAGATTATAAATTCATGCAAATTGAGAGATTGGTATCACACGTCCCATTCACACACATAAAGAATTAGTCAGTAAATAAAATCAACATCAAATTACAAATTCATGCAAACCAAAAAGCCACCATACAACTAATATAAATAGGGTTGTTGAAGAAAATCAATTCTATACGCTTTTTTTCATAAGATTCTAATTCATTTAATTTCATTTTCTCAAAAAAAAAAATATATAACTAATAAATATAAACAACAACAATAACAACTATAAAAAAAAAATATATATATATATAGTAGTAATAGTAATAATATAAAAAAAAAGCAGCAAATATATAAAACAACAATAATAATAATAATAATAAAAAGAATATATATAAACAAATATACATATATATATATATATATATGGAAACAGTTCCTCCATCTGATAATGAGTTATAGCAATCCAGAATCACATAACTTTAGTAAAAAGAAAAACACTCCTTCTCAACTAGCAACATTTACATCTATCTTCGGCAGCACTGCCACAAGCTTTGGGAGACCAAAGTTGGAAGTTCACATCGACCTCTATATAAAAACATATATCAATGAGCCTATTCGGGCATCATCTATATCAGTTATAAACTCTATTTAGCAATATATTGACTTGCAATTTAATGGGCAAAGAACATGGAATAAGCAACTTCAATTGAACATTAACAACATTAACAACATACTTTCTAAGATTGCACAACTAGGCAATAGTGGAAATGCTGCGTCCTATGCTCCAGCTTCTACTAACCATGTGATATTGTCATGGCACTCATAGTACCTAATTGGTAAAACCGAGCAATATATAGCAGAGAAAGCAAAGCAGGATGATAGATCAATAGGTAATTACTTCCAACCCCAACCTTAACAATTTGATTTGGCAATATCAAGAATGAGCCTTTAGCCACAAAGCCCCATGACAACAACAAGACCAGCTTGACCAACTTTTGTAGTTACAGAGTTTTCAGCTCTCAAGTTGATATCAAAGAAGTATCTGCTACTTGATTATACACAATTTAAGCATATTTACGATGCCCAGAATTTTTTAACCCACTTGTTGCAAAAACAGAAAGTATATGAATTTGGTAGATCACCAACTGGCAGGAGGGTAAACAGATTATTGAGACACTCTCTCACAAGCTCCACATATTGGCCAAGCTTTGAAAGGCACTTGCATTTGGCAATTACATAATCCTGCAGAATTTCTTATATAAAAACTTACTAATTAGTATAAAAGAAACCAATGATGAACTAGTTCTGCAAGAGGCCAAGGGAGGCACAATTTCGATTAAAAAATGCTCACATCATTTAGCTTATTTGAACACATCGAAATGGCTTCTTGTATTCAAGCTATACATGGATACAGTATTGATAATTTATAAGAACTGAGAACGGGAGCTAAATGGTTATAGGGACCATATTAACAAGCTATGCCTTCAGCAAAATTTTCAAGCAGTTATGGTATAACAACAAAGACTATAGAGTTATGTTAGTTACAAACAATGACTCAATACTTCTTAATCAAAATACCGAGGTTGCGAGCAGGAATTTTGATATAGCCACAGTAAAGAAACAAAGACTCAACACATACTGGGCTTCAAAGCTTGACATTGAATAGCCTGATGGGCATGAGAAATGTATCAATTGGAATAAGTGATATTGCTCAGACGAAAAAAACTGCAGCAGAGTCCATGCTTGCCTAATATATAGAAAAACAAACCACAATAAGCAGCAGTGCTAAAAGAAACAGCTTAAAAAAGCATGGCCCACCTGAGAGCAGGGCTGCAGGGAAAACACATGCCAAATCATTAATAACACAATAGTATCGAACATTAAATACAATAACAATAATATTAAAACATTAAAACATATATATATAGAAAGTTAAAAAAAAAACAAAAAACAAAAAAAAACAATAAGTTACAAACAATGTCAATACCAAGCAACAGTTGTTATAGGACCCCGGACATCTCTCATATAGGTCATAACTGGATTTTGGCCAATTTTGACCTAATTTGCTGAAAACGACAAAATCTATTTATTTAAATAACTTTTGATCCAGTGATCAGAATTGAATGAACTTTTTTTTGTTAGATGCGCCTCACTGAGAGCTTCATTTTAAAAAAAAGTTCATTCAAATTGGACCACTGGATGCCAAGATAATTGACAAAAACTGATTTTTTGCTTTTCAAATTTCAGGGGTTTTTGCTGAAATGCATAACATATGACCTCTGTACTACATGTCCGGGGTCCTGTTGTTATAGAGATAGCATATGCAAAACAAAATAAAAAAAAATTAATAACTTTAACAATACAAAAAAAAAAAAGAGAAAGAAAACAATAACAATATGGCAGAGCACTGGTCGAAGGGACAAAATGTAATCTGACTATTGATGTATGGAATTGTACTGCCTACAAAAAAAAACAAAAAAAAACAATGAAAAAAACAATAGAAAACAATATATATATATGGTGGTAAGTCAGTAGAAAAGGGACAAATCATTTTTAATAATTTTTTTTAATTTTTAAATTAAAATATTTTAACAGCTATTTAATCAAATTTGCTAAAAATTTTTTTATTTTAATTTTGAAATTATATAGAATTAAAATAAAACAAAATTTATTAAATTTATCAAGATAGTTGTTAAGATATTTAAGCTTAAAGTCAAGAAAGCTTTTACTTAGAAAAAATTTGTCCCTTCTCTACTGACTCACCCCCATATATATACAGTGGTCTACTATATTATTGTAGACACTTTTCAAAATTTTATACAGAGCTAAATATATAAGGTATCAAGCTAAAAATTAAATTTAAATCTATACCTTTTAAATAAAAAAAAGTTTAAAAAATTTTATGCTACAGTTTTTAAAATAATTAAGTTTAAGTAAATTTTTAAATCTTTGTATTTGACCAGTTTTTTAAGTTTTAATATAGTTTTTATAATAAATAAATATAGGGATCCATTAAAGCCAGGCACTATCACGTGACTTACAACCAATCAAATTGTAAAATTTTGATTGTCACGGATCAGCCCAACGAGACAGAAACAAAGAAAAAAGATAAAAACACTAAAAGCACAAGAAACGAGTATCTAAACTTGTCTCGGAGCATTAATAAAAAATGACAGGAAGGCAATTTTATCTATAAAACATCCCTAATCCTAACTCCTAACTAACCCTTACCCTAATTGTAATTAAAAAATAAAAACATATAAAGGTACCTGGCTTTAACAGTCCCCTAAATATAGTAATAGATAAACTTAAATTTTTTATTAATAAACTAGCAATTTTTTTTAAATAAATTTATTTAGTATAACAAAATGCATAGATCTATAGTAATGAACCAATATAAGCATAATGCAAAGTTATTTTGGCCCTTAATTGCAAAATTTGGGCCTTTATATGTAATTATTTTAATTATTTTCATTTTCCGGGCCCTTAGATGTAAATTCCCTTAATTGACAATTCGCGAAAGAAGGAGAATTTGTATTAATAAAATACATAATACTTAATATAAATTACATATAAAATACAAAATCAGCATTCCTGACTATGTAAAGTTAATTTTTTATTAAGTTAACATCTTGTAAACTTCTAATAAAAGTTGTAGAGCTAGTTTTTGTGATTCTAATGATAGCTAGATTGGTAAAATTAGTTAGGTGAATAAAAAGTTACAAGCAATTAAAATTCAAAAAATTTTATAAACTATAGGAATCATGATTCCTGTATTAACATATTTTATTATGTTTTATTATAAAAATCTCTCCCAGTTAAAATTCTCCTTCTATTGTGAATTGTCAATTAAATTTATTAAATTAATAAATTAAAAAATTATATTAGCAATATTAAAAAACAATATTTATAAAAATTAGCAAATATGCTAAACAAATCAGAGTAAAATACTAAAAATAGCACTATATTTACATATTCGTCCGCTTTATCGTGTTAGCTAGTACATGGATATGAAGGTTTCTTCAAAATCCTTAGAATTCGAGAATATTCACCACGTTCGACGATTGTCTAATCATGTGCATAGGGAGGTTGCTGCTGATTGGCCGATTCCCACATGATAAACCCGAGCTTTTCCGATTATTTTAATATAGATGATAAGTCAACAAATAATTTTTTGATATCGTGGCGTTTAGCGTTTTCCAACTCATGACTACCACGTCTGGCTACAGCCGGTGGTTGATACATGGAAGTGTGAAGTGGAGCTAGCATTTGAAACTTTGCGATCATATTCACCGTGCATGGTTACATCTGGTGGTAAGCTTGAAAAATGGAGCTAGCAATGAAACTTTGAAATCCTATAACATTGTGTCTGGCTACAGCCGACAGTCGTTATAGAAGTATAAGCAGAATATACCCACGCCCGGTGACTATTCTTGCTTATAAAGGTAACCATTATGATTGCGTCTGGCTACAGCCGGCAGTTTTGATGGGCTTTTCATTATCTATAATTTTCAAAGCATTTATTTAATTATCACACTAAGTTTCTTTTCCGACTCATGACTACCACGTCTGGCTACAGCCGGTGGTTGATACATGGAAGTGTGAAGTGGAGCTAGCATTTGGTAAGCATGAAATGGAGCTAGCAATGAAACTTTGCAATCCTATAACATTGTGCCTGGCTATAGCCGACAGTTGTTATAGAAGTATAAGCAGAATATGCTCACGCCTGGCTACAGCCGGTGACTATTCTTGCTTATAAAGGTAACCATTATGATTGCGTCTGGCTACAGCCGGCAGTTTTGATGGGCTTTTCATTATCTATAATTTTCAAAGCATTTATTTAATTATCACACTAAGTTTCAATCATATTTACAGAAGTTTCGTTTATCTATATCTTTCCCACACACACAGACTATGTAAAATAATTCCCCACAAGAGAACTTCCTCGAGGTTAAGAAATTTCGAACCTAAGTATAAAATCGGGAGATTAGTAACTGAGGTAAACAAGCAATACAATATTTCCGATTTACACTTACCACTATACTTAATTTTCATAATATCCTCTCTGCCTCTTATTCAAGAAGTTTGTTGCTTGTTTTTTTGTTGCCAGTACTATACTGCGCCAAACATCAACTGTTTGATATACCATCAGATTTTGTGCAAATCAGGTAAAATTTGCAAAGCCACAAACGCTGATGGTTATCACGATTTTCTCGGCGAATATCAAATGTTAAAAAGATCAAGAATGGTAATATGTCTTTGAGCGTCTATAGAGCTGGAAAATCAATTAACATTGTGATGATGTTCTTCTAGAAGCTAGTCGAGCAATAAAACCATTATACCTTATTATTACTTTGCGGATTACATGAGTTCGTTTGATTGTAAATATCGACAACGTAAATAATGGTAGTAGGTTAGATTAGTTTGATTAGCTTCGTTCGATTTTTATTTTACTGTGGATAAAAGGGCTTACTAACTAAGGTTTAACCTTTTATATAATTTGCAGGCATCACAAAATTCAGAACATAATAGACGCTACCTATCAACATCGTACAAATCATGAACAGTTCATGTAATATATGATGGAAAAAAGTGATTGAACAGTCCCGTAAAAGGAATTGATGAACGAGAATCATGTTGAGAGGTTTGCTAAAGCAAATGGACTAACCCGATGTACATGATGAAGTTTGTATGTTTGTGAATGTATTTTTTTAATTCATTTTTGCGTCATTTAGAAGGGATGCCCAGATTAGCCTCAGAACTTCGCCTGTATTCTAAGAATGACATCTGTAATATATTTATCTGCTAATTAAACCTAGAGCTATAAGATTATATGATTATAGGATATCAATACTTTTGGATGCTATACAAACAAACGCCTTAACTTTTTGTATCCTTTTGGGAATAACAATTTCTGGATTTTCATCGTGCCATACCTCAATAAGAAAAATTCCATTATCTTGACATATGCATCGTTTTTTCCGATCACGATTAACAATATCCTCAAGTTTTTTAATATCTTTATACCAGCTAGTGTGATGATGTCGATGTTGGGCCCTTTGCATAGGGATGTTACGGTCCGGACCGGTCTTTTGAACTGGTCTAAGCAGTCCACGGTCCATAAATTGGGACCAGTCCGGATCGGTCC
>QKWP01002593.1:38238-58364 GCA_003550325.1 Gigaspora rosea | reverse complement strand
AAATAAAAAAAAATTGAAAAAAACAAATGAAAACAAAAAAAAACTAACCGATAACAAAAAATGAAACTAAAATAAAAAACAAAATAAAAACAAAAAAAGTGAAAAAAAACAAAATAGAAGATTAAACAAAAGATCTAATCTGATCTTGTAGTACAGAATTTGAACATATTGAACTATTTTGAACTATTTCGAAAAGTCTGTCTAATGCGCGATCCAGATTACAGATCTACTGATCCTGCTTGGTTTTCTAGTCCTAAAATATTTTGAAAGAGGATCGAAATATTTCATAACATATATCGAAATATTTCGAAATTACTTTCGTAATATTTCGAAAATTTGATATTTCGAATTATTTCGAAATATATTACGTAATATTTTGCTTATATTACGGTTCGTAAAATCTTACGTAAGATTACGCTATTATAAATTTGCTGATGTAGCAATACTAAATAAGATCAATATAATCTCAACCCTATAGAGCCAAATCAAAGTACAAAATATGATAACTTATAATTTAAAGCTTTTAATATTTGTATATTAACTATAATATAATTTATACAACAAAATTTATTAAATAGAAATTATCAATATTAATTATGCAATTATTGTATTAATTTTTCATAATTATTTCTTTTAATAGCTAAACATGTTACTTTTCAATTAATATTGTCTTTATTTTTTTAGTATTTTATAATTTAATTTTCTTTGCAAGTACAAATAAGTTAAATAGTACAATATTAGTAAATATTAGCTTAATCTAGTTGATAGTTAAAAGCAAGCTTTATTAAACAAAAAATATTGTATAGTTTAATACAGCATTAGCAAATTATATATATGTAATCTTACGTAAGATATTACGGGCCGTAATATTACGAAAATCTTACGATCGATGTGGTATATTACGTAATAGATTACATTATATTACGATAATATTACGGTTATTATTTCGAAATATTTCAAAATATATTGCGAAATATTGCAAAATAGACTAAAACAATGCAAATTACCCTCCCTTACAGGGGTCGTGTACTCATGCAGATCAATAAACTAATGCGCGCAGGAGGTAATATTTTGAAATTTTCGTATTGTTTCGCAATATTTTGCAAATTTTCGCAAATTTTCAAAAATTTTTAAAAAATTAATAAACGATATACATATTCACATAATCATGCTTTTTTACAGGTTTTTGCAATTTAATATAAAATTTTTATTTTTTTATTTATTATTATATATTATCCGGCAAACTCATATGATTATGAAAAAATTTCTTGCTGTTATTTTTTTTATGTATTACAATGTAATCATGTTTATTCAAATTAAAACTCAGTGAGTGACTTCCTACCAATCATGATCATAAATTGCCGGATAACACTATTATTGGGCAAATTGCCGTTATTCAACAATTTTTTGCCAATAATGTATACTTATATTTTACATTTATTAAATATATATTTTTAATTAATATTACATACTTTATTATATATTACATATTATTTTTATATTATTACAAATATTTTAAACTACTTTCATACTTGTCGCATCTAATTCTATTACTATATACAAAAAACTAGCACTATACACTTATTTTTGCTCACCCTACAGTTAGCTATTATCTTCGCTTTTTTGTTTTCTATCATTTTTGAAAGTGTTGGAAGTCGTCGTTGAAATGCATAAGGTTTCAAAAAGTTGTTGTTTTTTTCGCAAAGTGCTGAAATAAAATAAATTAATAAAAAAAATTTAAAAATAACAAAAACAAAAAACACGAAACAAAAAAAAATGAAACGAAACCTTGCAAAAACTTGCAAAAATTAGCAAAAACTTGTGAAAACTTGCGACCATTTCTCTAAAAAAGCGTTTTTTGAAAATTTAGAAATTGCTAGAGGTGTGTTCTTGAAAGTGTCAGAAATCGTCGTTAGAATGTACAAGGTTTCAAAAAGTTGTTGTTTTTCTCGCAAAGTGCCGAAATAAAATAAATTAATAAAAAAAATTTAAAAATAAACCAAAAAAACAAAAATAAAAAACACAAACAAAAAAAAATGAAGCAAAACCTTGCAAGAACTTGCAAAAACTTGTAAAAATTAGCAAAAACTTGCAAAAACTTGTGCCGATTTCTCTAAAGAAGTGTTCTTGAAAATTTAGAAATTGCTAAGGATTGTTCTTGAAAGTGTTGGAAGTCATAGTTGGTATGCGCAATGGTTCGAAAAGTTTTGTTTTCTCGCAAAGTGTCAAAATAAAATAAATTAATAAAAAAATTTAAAAATAAACCAAAAAAAACAAAAACAAAAAACACAAAACAAAAAAATAAATGAAACTAAACCTTGCAAGAACTTTCAAAAACTTGCAAAAACTTGTAAAAACTTGCGAAAACTTGCGCCCATTTCTCTAAAAAAGCGTTCATGAAATTTAGAAATTGCTGGTATGTGTTCTTGAAAGTGTCGAAAGTCGTAGTTGGCATGCGCAAGATTTTGAAAAGTTGTTAGTTTTTCTCGCAAAGTGCCAAAATAAAATAAATTAATAAAAAAAATTTTAAAAATAAACTAAAAAAACAAAACCAAAAAACACAAAATGAAAAAATAAATGAAGTGAAACCTTGCAAGAACTTGCAAAAACTTGCAAAAACTTTTGCTCATTTCTCTAAAGAAGTGTACTTGAAAGTTTAAAAATTGCTGGAGTAGGTTCTTGAAAATGTCGGAAGTTCTAGTTGGTATGCGCAAGGTTTCGAAAAGTTGAGTGTTTTTTTTGTAAAGTGCCGAAATAATAAAAAAATTTAAAAATAAATAAATAAAAAAAAATGGAAAAAAAACAAATAAAAACAAAAAAAAACGAATAAAAACAAAAATGAAAAACAAAAAAGTGAAAAAAAACAAAATAGAAGATTTAATTATAAACAAAAGATCTAATCTGATCTTGTACCGTAAATGGCCTTATAAAAGATCTCCCACGTATCATTCCCGGGTCTACTATAGGTTGAGATTTTTGGAAAAGTTAAGAGACCTGGGTATACTAAAGAATCTAAACTGATAAAAGACCCGGGTATACTATAGGATAAACATTCAAATAGTGAAAATAACATATTACTTGTACCAATATGCTATATTTATATTACCTGGTACTGAACCCCATCCGTACAATAGACCCAGGGTCTACTATCGGGTTTAAAATTAAGAAAATGTAACAGACCCGGGTCTTTTATATGGCCATTTACAGTAGTACAAAATTTGAACATCATCAAACTATTTCGAACTATTTCGAAAAATCAGTCTAATGTGCGATCCAGGTTACAGATCTACTGATCTAGCTTGGTTTCCTAGTCCTAAAATATTTTGAAAGGGTTCGAAATATTTCGTAATGGCAGTGTCATTAATCACCTGATTATTTTTTATCAGAGGCCTACCCCCCTCCCTTTTCCTTAATATATAAATAGTCAGGTTCTTATATATAATTTTAACTTTTTTTACCCCCCCCCTAAAAAATCACCTGATTTTTGTTACTCCTCTAACATATTTCAAAATATTTCAAAATTACTTTCGTAATATTTTGAAAATTTGATATTTCGAAATATATTACGTAATATTTGCTTATATTATGGTTTGTAAGATCTTACGTAAGATTACGCTATTATAAATTTGCCGATGTTGATATTAATAGGGTAAGCTATAATACAAAAATATAATTTTTTTTTTTGAACCTTAAGCAGCTACGCTAATACTTTATTAAGCTATTGCAATTACATCATTTTGTACCTACTAATATTACTCAATACTCAAGTTTAGCATTATCTGGCCATCCAGTCAGAACCTAAGTTCCCGAATATCTAAATGTGACCTGCCGCACTGCTTCTATCTGGAAACAGACTGCTCATCAGACTACTTAAAGTACTATAAAAAAAGCTTCTTTCTTTTACGACAAGCACAAAATGTCTTCCAACCTTCTTTTATCTTGCTAGCTAAACGGTACCTTTTACCAAGCTTGCTATCTTTCTTTTCCAATCTTCTTTACCTAACTTCTCAGATAGTAGCCAGATGTTCACTATCCACAAGAACAAAGATTTTAATGAAAATAAAGGATAGTACTAAAAGAGGATAATACTATCAAACCTAAATCGACAACCAAATAAATATAATACGAAGAAGAAGAAATAAAGAAAACAAAAAAGAAGAAACAAAAATGGTGCAAGGTAGAAAGAAATCTAAAAACAACTAAACTAACATAGTTTATAGAACTAATTTAAAAATTATAAAGACTGCACAAAGCTTTAGTTTTACCAAAGTACTATATTTATATATATGTGGAAGACATAAAAAAAAAATCGAACTGCGTTTACTAAATGTTCTAGAAAGAAATTTTGGATCGAGTTTTTTCATTCAATCTCATGTGTTTGTTTACTAGAATACATCATCTTGCTCTCACATCCCATTTCTGATTTAGTAGATGCCTTCCCGATTAGAGGGAGTAAACAATGCCGATCTTTTAGAGGAGGTAAGCCAAATTCGCTACTTTTGGCGAAAATTTCGAAAATTCCAAAAGCAACGAGGAAAAGCTGAAAATAAGTACCAAATGTAAAGGAGTTGGTAAGAGTTACGCTTAGCATAATAACACATCTCAAAATTAAACTCTAGGTCAGTGCCCACTACTTCTTTGCTTGATAGTGCCAAACAAGAGGCCCACTAATGGTAAGTAATAAACTCTAAGCTTGTCGACAGGTAGTCTATGAACTTTATCTCTAAACGACAAGTGCCGCTCTTTATTTGGTAAAACCAATTTACTATTTTATGTATTAAATAGAAGGTTTTCGTAGACCGGTCTTTTTGAAATTTTTGGTACAAGGGTTCGTTGGAAAGAGTTAAAAATATAATTTTTATTTTGAATAATATTATATTTAAAATTAAAAAAAGTGAAATTCTATTTTGACCTGGGTTAAAGTGACCTTAACTTTCTCTTAGAATTTAGAGTTAGTGTGAGCTGGAATTATGTTAATAATAGCTGTATTTTTATAACAAACCTCTAGCCAGCATAAACATAATTCTGGTTATTATTAATATAATTTCGGCTTATACTAATCCTAAATCTAAGAAAGGGTCACTTTAACCCTGGTCAAAATAGAATTGGCCTTAAAAAAATAGATTAGAAATTTTATAGTAATTATGCAAACAAATTTTCTTGCAAACCTTTACAAATTAAGAGATAGGCTAAATTTAATATTATATAAAAATTTTGAAGTTATGAGCATTTTTACTTAGTGCTCCCAATTCCTATTTCTTAGTATGTTTTTAAGGATTCAGATATGATTCCCTGAAAGTTAGTTACTTGCCAGCTCATTTTACCGACCCCATATCCTCGACAAAATGCTTTACCTACAGCACTTTTTGTTGACAGAATCTTTCTTTGACATACCATGTTTTCGACATCCCCTTTTCTAGAAATCTCATATTTTCGACAAGACATTTATCTGACATGACATATTTCTAATTTGCCTTTTCTCAGACACTAAATTTTTATTGAATGCACTTTTTTCGACAAGAATGATAAACCCAGTGATCATCCCATCACGTGAAATCATGCAACTACGTCATTTGTTTACTAGCACTATCAACTCGGCCTATCACTTACCCTAATCCAACCATAACCCTATCCCTAATTTAGGGGATAGCTAAAGCCATGTACCCACATGATTTTTTAAAATTTTAGTTAAAATTCGTGTCAGAGCCTGTTTAGCATTAGGGTCGGGGTTAAGGTTAGGACCAACCTTTAGGTAGAATTGCCTTCCCGACATGTTCTTGCATTTTTTTTTGTTTTTTGACTTCTTCGGGCTGATCTGTGTAAACAAAATTTCGCGACTCCGGTTGGTTGATTTACACGAAAATGTCACGTGGGTACATGGCTTTAGACGACCCCCTAATTTAGGCAATCATGTGATGTGATGAACACGAATATATCACTCTACCTATTTTCTAATTGGGGAAAGATCTTGTCAGAAAAAGATGTCAGAAACATGTCATGTCGGAAAAATGTTCTTTCTCAAATACGTCATGTCAGTAAAATGTCTTTTCGAAAATATGTCCTGCCAAGGAAAGGGGAGATCGAAAACATGTTATGTCGAGGAAAGATTCTGTCAACAAAAATTGCTGTAGGTGAAACATTCTGTCAGGGATATGGGTCGGTAAAATGAGCTGGCGGGTAACTAACTTTTGGGGAATCAAGCAACAACCGTTTTTAAGGCCTAGTTATTCATAATACTAGCACAAATTAAAAATATCCTTATATAAACTTTTTTATAACAAACATCAAAAAATAAGATTGATATTTTAAAAAAAAAAAATTAATGGCTTAACTTTTACTGCCCATGTCTCAATGAATTTCAAAGCTATTTTTATATTTTAATAGTTAAAAGAAAGCTTAAACCTTGATATTCTTTTGACTATTAGATTATGAAAATTGCTTCAAAATTCATCAGAATATGAGTGATAAAAGTTAAGGTATTATCTTTTTTGAATGCCAATTTGCTTGACGGCAGCCCATATTAATTGTTAGATCGATTGAAATATTTTTAGTTAATTGATAATTTATTTATTTCCGCTTCTTTGTGATTAAATTTTAGTAACTTTTGCTTGTTACGTAAAATCATCTCATCAAGACGGTCGGTCATCCACTTTTCAAAAATGCTATTAAAAGTGATTATATAGATTTTTCACTGTGAATCACGAAACCCTGACCTATGGTAAATTCTGATCTTTTTAGAAATAGCATATACTTAGATAATAATTTACAATTGAAACAATGTAAATACGCAATTA
The DNA here is from genome assembly GCA_003550325.1 of Gigaspora rosea. Taxonomy (NCBI): domain Eukaryota; kingdom Fungi; phylum Glomeromycota; class Glomeromycetes; order Diversisporales; family Gigasporaceae; genus Gigaspora; species Gigaspora rosea. The sequence continues at coordinate 51,570 of QKWP01002593.1, read as the reverse complement.
GTGCTTCCGTCGCGACATAACGGTCTTTAATCATCATTGCAATATTGCAACAATTAATCATCACGTACGTGTCACTTAACAGGACGCGCAAATCGCGACAACACATGACAGTACAAACATTCAATTACAATGCATGCACCGTCACCGGATTGTATAAACGGTAAAGTTTAATTCGGTCACCTGTTTGAAAAAAAAAACAACAGTTTACATAAAACTTTCATAAAACTTTGCGTTCCATTTACATATCATGGCCAAGTCAGGTTCTAAAAGATTAAGAACTCGGTCGATAACACAAGAAGAAGTATCACTATGCACGCCGCAAACCGGTACTTCAACTACAGAACTCACTTTACTTGAAACACCAGACACCAATGCACATAAACGTAAACGTCAAAAATCTCGACAGTCTCAAAGCACGCCTATTCCTGATGGCGAAAATCAACAGGTTCAAAATGAAATGAGCAATGAACAAAACGTATCACCAAGCACCTCTAACAAAGAAAATGATCCAGATCATGATCAACCAACTTCAATAAAGGCAGCTGAAGAAATCTTGCGACTCAAAAAAGAGGTTGAAAGACTAACGGCCGAAATAGCCTTTAAAGATCAGGTTATAGCGAGTTTACAGGCAGATAACAAAAGATACAAGCCAGGTAATTTATATTCTGTCAATATATTCGTGAATTTTTTTTAAAAAAATAAAGCTTACATTTTATTTTATTTTTATCAATTATTAAGGATTAACGTGTGTTATTTGCGTAGAGTATATGTCAAACCCTTGTACTATTTCATGTGGTCATACCTTTTGCTATCAATGTCTTTATGATTGGGTACGAAACTTTTTATTTTTAACGCTTAATCTGCATCTAATTTTATATTGACGTTTACTACTCGAAGGTCAAAATACGTAAAGAGTGCCCGACATGTCGTGTTAAAATAACATCAAAACCAGCATTGTCATTCGTAGTTAAAGAACAAGTGGAAACTTTTGTTGACAGATTATCATCAGACGATGAAAAAAGAAACGCACAAGAACGCCTTAAAAAAAAAGAACAAGAAATGAAAAGTATTGCAGATCCGTGGCGTGGCCTTTTCAATGAACCAAATGCACCAGTTATTATTGATCTTGCTGATGGTATAAGGTTTGTTAACATCCTTTTTTTTTTTTTTTTTTTTTTGACTTGGATTTGTCATAATTAAAATACAAATGACATCTTCAGACGTTGTACAAGATGTTCATGGGAAGGTGAGTTTGATCACAAGGTTAACTAAAAATAAGAATAAACAAATAATTACATAGTAATAACGATGGCTTCATTTAGTTGTAGGAGATCATTGTGTTAACTGTGGACAACAATTCATAATAGAAATTGAAGATGATATAGATATCCCACTTGACGAGGATGCAGATACAGATGATTATGATGATTCTTTCATTGACGATAGAGAAATAGTAGAACTTGTATCATCGGATGATACTTATACCGGTGATAGCGAAAGTGAATTAACAAATGCAACTTCAATATCACCCATAAATACACGTAGTCGGCGACGGCACCAACAACAAAGTATCAATGAAGGCACTCCGTCTCGACCAATTGTAATAAGTGAGGTTTCAACTAATGATTCTATAACACCAATCAGACGACTTAGACGCTTAAGTTTGAATCAAAGAGAAGTAACTCAGATATTAAGCGTTCGGTCAACAAGCGAAGATGATAGTAGTAGTCCTTTATCAATTCGTATAAGTCGTAATCGACTTAGAACTAGAAGGCCTCCAACTCGTTTTCCGTCCGATGATGAGACAGATGGATCGCATGATCCTGGTCAATAATAAAAAAAGACCAGCTAAAGCTAATTCTCGGCTTAGTTGGTCGGTTTCTTATAATGATAATAATCGTGCATAAGCTTTTGATCATTACAAAAAGTTTTTTTTGTATATATATATTTAGTCTTACTTTCTGGTGTAACATCAAAAATACTTTATATCATTAGAGATATAATGCGTAAGCGATGTATACAAATAATGGCTTTAATTCAATGAGAAGTGATATAATATCAGACATGTTAATTAGCATTAAGGTTTTTTTAATTAGCGCTATAAAACATGGTGTTAGTGACAGAAATCTGGAACACCCACTGGACTTTTAGACTTTTCTAATATTCTAATAAAAAAGAATAATTTCATTAATCTTTTTCTTTTTTGATCCGTCTAAGATTCCGATTAAATTCTAAATCTCGAAGATATTATTGACTATTGGTCTACGGGCACGTGCCGTTAGGGTGTTCAATCGACTAATTAATCAAAACATAGCAGACATAGGTCATGTTCACTTAAATGTTGTCTATAATAAAAATTATAATAAAAACATGAATTTACTATAAATTTTAAGCTAAAGATTCTTTTTAGCTTAACTAATTGACTTAAAATTAAATTTTACAGTTATATAGAACAAGAAAAGAAGAAAAAATTGAACTTAAAAACTAAGTCAAAATTGCAGAATTGTCAAAATTTTGTTAATTTTGCACAATTTCAAAACATAACTTTGTTAAAAACAAATATTTACTAATTTTTAAACCAGTAATTACAGTATATGCAAAATTATGCTCTGAACAACTTTACTTAATAGCAAAATATAGGTTATTTAGACAAAAAAATAAGTTAGCTATAGTTAGACCTCTCTAAATGCATACTCTTGGGACCATAATAAAAATTTTTAAAATATGCATTTAAAGAGGGTGTGCACTTAAAGATGTCAAAATCTATAATTGTTACATTACTTGGGACCATGCAGAAGCATGCATTTAAAAAGGCTTTTCATATAGCATGCATTTAGAGAGGGTGCATTTAGAGAAGTCTGACTGTATATACTAAAGTTCAAATTGTAATATAAACTCCTTTTTTTATCAAGATTATCTGCTTTGGGCTTCTAAGTAAACTTTTTCAGCATATAGTTTTACTTGTATTAAAATTAAAATGTGTTTTCTCAAATCTTACTAAGTAAAAAATAGGGTTAAAATTAAAAAAAAAATTTTTTTTAAAAAAATTTTTGTAAAAAAATTTTTTTTTAACTTTAATTCTATTTTTTACTTAGTACTGTAAAAGGTTTGAAAAACATATTTTGATCTTAATACAAGTAAAACTACATGCTAAAAAGTTTACTTAGAAGCCCTAAAGCAAGTTATTTGATAAAAAAAGAGGTTTATATTACAATACAGAAATTTTTAACTTTAGTATATAGCTAACTTATTTTTTTTGTCTAAATAATCTATAATTTGCTACTAAGTAAATTGTTTAGAGCATTAAAATTAGCAAATATTTGTTTTTAACAAAGTTATATTTTGAAATTGTACAAAATTAACAAAATTTTGATTTGGTTTTTAACCTTAATTTATTTTTCTATATAGTTATAAAATTTAATTATAAGTTAATATATTAAGTTTAAAAGAATTTTCTAATTAATATTTATAGTAAATTCATATACTGTATTTTTATTATCTTTTAAACTATAAGCAAATCTAAACAAATTTGTTTAAAAAATTGCTATAAATATACTAATGATCTTTTTTTTTAAAATTTAAAATATTTAATTAAATTTTTTTTTAATAATATTTAAAAATAAAAATTATATTATATATCAGCAAATTTATAGTAGTGCAATCTTTCAAAAGATTATATGAATCTGCAAAATCTTTCGAAAGATTTCGCATATTGCAATATATTTCAAAATATTTTAGTTTTAAAATATTTTGAAAATGTTTTTGAAATATTTTGAAAGTGAATTTGAAATATTTTTTGAAGTATTTTAGAGGACTGGCTAGATTAGTGGATATGTATCCTGGGTCATACCAAGAACACATTGAACTATATTTTCAAAATATTTCAAAATTTTGTATAATATATTGAAATTAATTTACAAATCTGTATTACAAGATCAGATTAGATCTTTTGTTTATAAATTATATTTTATATTTAGTTTTATATTGTTTTTTAGTTTTGGTTTGTTTTGTTTTTTTTATTTTCAGCTATTTTTTTTTGTTTTTGTTTTGTTTTTGGTTTTTTTTATTTTATTTATTTATTTATTTTTAATTTTTTTGCACTTTACAAGAACATTAGCTCTTTGCAAGAAAACCAAAAACTTTTCAGCACTTTGCAAAAACACCAATTTGACTTTGCATACTAACTCAAACTTCTGACACTTTGCAAAAACACACAACTGAATTCCCTAGAAATTTCTAAGTTTTCAAAAATGCTTTTTTATAGAAATGATTTAGTTAGGCACAAGTTTTTGCAAGTTTTTGCAAGGTTTCACTTTATTTATTTTTTTATTTCATGTTTTTTGTTTTTGTTTTTTTGTTTTATTTTTTATTAATTTATTTTATTTTGGTACTTTGCAAGAACAGAACTCTACTTCCTAGCACTTTGCAAGAAAACCAATCTAGACTTTTTTGGCATTTTGCACTTTTTTGGTATTTTGCAAGAACATTAACCAGGACCCCGAACAATATATATAGAGATTACATTAAATTTTGGCTAAAAGGTTTACTTTTTTATAAAGATATTATATTTGAAAAGTGGATATTGGTCAAAAGGTTATATTAAAGGTAGAATAAACATAGATCATTTTTCATATGATCTGCAGGTATTACAGATTTTTATATAGGAAATAAAAATTCACTACAAGCAAAATTTTTTAATGCTCTAATGAATTTTTACCAAAATTCCATGACATGCAAATAAGAAATTTCTATTCATAGTAATAATAATTTTGAAACTTGTTTTATTTAAGAAAATTCTACTTCGAATATTACCGAAGTTTTCCCAGGTAATACTGTTACCTGGAAAAACATAGAGCCATCTGGGAAAACTTCAGCAATATTCAAAGTAGAATTTTCTCAAATAAAACAAGTTTCAAAATTATTATTACTATAAATAGAAATTTCTTATCTGCACGTTATGAAATTTTGGCAATTCTATGCCTAACAGAATTGTTACGCAAAAAATTTATTTGTGACACAGTCCGGTCCCACTCCCAGAAATGAATAAAAACAAAGAAAAATTCATCTCCGACACATTAAACCGGATTTTTCCAAATTTATCATATGCAAATCGATATACAATACTGTATTTGGTTAAGGTTGATTTGGTACTATCATTGTACAATCCCACCAGGAGTCTAGACCCGTTCACCTCATTTCTATTGTCTAATTAAAAAAAAAAAAAAAAATTTATAGTTTTCAATTTTTGGACCCGGCCGGGTTATGTAAACCAAGAAATTTATTTTGTATGGCCTTATATTTGATAATTGGTTAAATTTTATTAAATATTAAAGCTTATATGTAAAATATGGTTAATTAGCTTTGATAAAAAGTGGATAAAAATTTTAAAAAGTTTATATTAAAGCTAATATAACCTCTATATATATTGTTCGAGTCCTCATTAATCTAGCTTTTGCAATTTCTGAATTTGCAAGAACACCAATTCTTATTTCAGAGAAATGAAAATTTGAGGCTTTGTTTATTTTTTTTATTAATTTGCTTACATTTTTTGATTTTTTCATTTGTTTTTTTTTTACTTATTTTTTTTAATTTTTATTTTATTTTATTTATTTCTAACTTTTTTAACACTTTGCGACTTTTCTGCACTTTACAAAAAACACTAGCTTTAACTTTTCTGGCACTTTGCAAGAACATACTAGATTTTTATAGCAATTTGCAAGAATACCAACACTTATGAGAAATGTTTTTTTTATTTTTTTTACTTCTTTACTATTTTTAGAAAGTATTTAGAAAAAAAGAATGAAATGAAAATTATAGCCAAAACAAAAAAAATAGCCAAAGCAAAGATGGTAAAAACAAAAAAGTGAAAATAATAGCTAACTACGAAGTGAGTGAAAATAAGGATATAGGACTAATTTTTTGTATATAGTAATAGAATTAGATATAATAAAGTGTGATAGTAGTTAAAATAATATATAATAATATAAAAATGAGTGATTTATTTTATAGCACTATAGCATTATAGCGCCATAGCACTATAGTGCTATGGTTTTATATATAATTTATTATATATATAATTTATACATATTTAATAGTTAAGTCTTGTGAACGAATTGATAATGCAAATAGTAGATTAGTAATGTTCAAAAATTTTGCATTTAGTGTAACCCGAGTCAATCGGATTGGACTCAATAATAAACCTGCTAACCAATATACTAAGTAAAATTGCTTGGATTGTATTTTTGCTATAATCTAAGTTGGCAGTACTAAGCTAGTATCAATGCTTCGTAGGTTCGATCTAAGGCCTGAATTTGAATTCTCAGATTAGCTCGAGTACATAAAATGCAAATTTTTTGGACACTACTAACTTACTATAAAGGAAATATACTAACACAGTATACACGTGATTTAATGCATAGCAAAAATTACAAATCGATATAGCATGGTCGGCATTAGAGTTGGAATTTGCAATTAGTCATGTATGTGCTATGTTAGTATTAGGGATGCATCCGGCAAATTGCAAATTATGCAAATTTTGAGTTATTAGCCAATAAAATTTCAAAAAGAACAACAAGTCAAGTGATTACAGTCACCAGTTTATTCATTTAACCAATCAATTTTTGTTTATATGCTGCATGAAAATGAGCAGATTATGTGATTTCATATAGTAAAAATCACAAATTATGTGCATATTATGCCAGATATACATAAGGATGAAATTATTTCGGGTTCTAAAACCCGAAATTAAAATTTGAAGACGAAATTGTTTTTGACCTATTTTATTTGAAAGACGAAATTATTTGATACTGTTTTTGAATAGACGAAATTATAAGGGACATATCTATATAAATTTTATTTGCTCTTCCTTATAAAAAATTTTAATTTTCTCTAATGAAAACGAAATAGGCCTTTTCAAAAATCAATTTCGGTGGCATCACTAATGCCGGATCATAATTCTGAACACTCTAGTCAGTATATCTTGCTCTACTATAATGTAAATGATAGTATGTGACCACGTAATTAGTGCACAATCAAATGCAACAAAGCATAGGTTTGTTCTGATCTTATATTCAGAATGTACAAAGCTATTTTTTATTAGTTAGGAATTTATAACGGGTGGCAATCAATTAATCGACAATCACTTTACCAACATAACATTCCACTGACAATTATTCACCGACACGTTCATTTTACCGACAGTTTATTTCACCGAAGCTTATTTCACTAACAAAGTAATTCTGGTCATTGTCGTTAGGGTCAGGGTAAAATTAGGTAGAATTAGAGCTAAAGTTAGGGTGCTTTTTGAAAAAAAAACTTGTTAGTGAAATGAACTTTGGTGAAACAAACTGTCGGTAAAATGAACTTGTGGGTGAGTATTTGTCGGTAAAATGTTATGTCGGTGAAGTGATTGTTAGTGAAATAATACAAAACCATTTATAACATATTATGATGGCGATATAATGCCTATCTATATAAATCACATAACTATAAAATTTTTATTTTTTTTTTTTTTTTAAAGTGTCTGCCTTGGGACTGAGGAATTTTTTATTCAAGATATTTGGGTCAGTGTCCCACTAAGGGCCACCTGCATTTGTTACATTGATGAGGATACAACTAGCCACACGTACAACTTTTGGTCGTCTAATTTAAGTAGTCCGCCCAAAGGTTAAGTTACACCGTGGGTTCCACACTAGCTGCCATACCTGCAACCCGACTAGAGGATTGCCTATTTAAACTCTCTGATCCCTGCTCCTCCTGCCAACCCATCCTGTATCACTGGAACAGGCCCGTTACATAAGCAGTCAGTCAGCCAGTTTCAGATGCTCCTTAGGACCCATTTTGATTCTGTATATAAATTTTTATTACATATCAGATTGATTGATTTTATTAATAAAATTATAATGATCAATTACATTAGGGGGCATCCATAAATAACGTTATACAAGAGGGGGGTTGGACGAATGATAACGTTTTTCTCAATAAGTAGAGGGAGGTCAAAAAAATATAACGTAATTTTTTTAGAAAAAATTGGCCAAAAATTGAACCAGTAGTCCAAATTTAATGATTTTAGTACCATTCGATCCGTCTCGGTGAGGGGAGTCGAATGGTACCAATTTCATTTCATTTAGATCACTGGATCAAATTTTATTGGCCAAATACTATTGGTTATTATGTTTTCTTATAAAATTACTAAAAAATCAATGGGTTTTTTGTGAATAACTATTGATTCAGTAGTTCAAATGAAATGATTTTGGTATCATTGGATTCGTCTCACTGAGACGAATCGAATGGTACCTAAATCATCTAAATCGGATCACTGTGTCACAATATATTCAAGTTTTTGTAAAATTTTATATATAAACATACGGATTTTGAAAATTTTTTTATATAGTAAGGGGGGGGTCCAGCACAACTATGAGGGGGTACATAACGTTATTTACGGATGCCCCCTTATCACAAAAAAAGTACAACTTTTATAAAACCTACCCTAACCCTAACCCTAACCCTAACCACTAACTTAATCACTCACCCTAACTCTAACCCTAATTTCTAACTTATCGCTCACCCTAGTCCTAAATCCCAGACTAATTATATTATTAATCGTGAAGATACTATGTTACATAGTATGACTCTATTTAACGAACAAAATAGTATTAAAAAAATAGTATCCACTAACAACAAAATATTCATAACTTTAATAAAAACAACAGACACCAGCGACAAACTATACAGCTCCAATTATAATGACGCCAACGATATACATGAGGACGAAAGCATTTCAGGTTCTAAAACTCGAAATTAAAATTTGAAGACAAAATTATTTTTGATCTATTTTTACTTGAAAGACTAAATTATTTGATATTAGTATTCCGCAAAAAGATCCGGGTCTGGTCCGTTGACGGACCGAGTTCGGACCCTTGATTTATCAGATTCGATACGGGTTCAAACCTGCATGAAGATCTGCCTGGGTAATACCCGGTCTGGTACTATTAGAATAATACTGATTGCTGATTGGCTAATCTAACCTTTTAATATTACGTAGCACCTATTTGTGTAATATGAAGTTTATTTTATATCCGGAACCTTTTTTTTATATTTTTTGCCAAGATTTATTGGTTGACGATAACATTCTTTCCATAAACTTTTGTGCAAACTAAACACACCAAACACTCTATTGGGCAAGTATTCAAACAAATTTAATAATGTTAAATGTATCAACATTATGATAAAAGTATCTAGTGTAAATCAGAAAAAAAATCATCGCATCTATAATCTATATTTTATATACACTTTATTTACGTCACTAGAATAGTTGTAGAGTCAGTGCAGGAGCTGCCGTTAAAGCTATCATTGGTGCTGTAGTTTGAATTATCGTTGGTCTTTTCTTTGTAGTTCTGGTTCTGCTGATTAGCTAACATCTTAATATTCATTTTCATATCAATGTAACCAAAGAACAACAAAACAAGGTTACAAAGCAAAAGTTAAATATTTATTTACCTTATGTTCAAATCAGTTTGCTTACAATAATTTAGCTATTAAAAATCGATAGTAATAGATACAGCAAACAAATTCACAAACCAAGAAAATGAATACTTACCAGTGGGTTTAGATCTTTTCTGTCGCATTGATTTGGTCGGTATATTCAAATTATTTCATTGAATAAAGAGCATTATTATGGATAGACTTAAAAAATAGCAAAACAAGTTCACCAAACATTAAATTATAGATACTTACCACTACGTTCAAATCCTTTCACTTGCATTAATTTAGCAGATAAGAATAAAGAGCATTTATTAATGGATAGACTTAAGAATAAAAAAAAATTTACAGAAATATAGATACATACTTACCATTAATCTAATTTCATTCACGCTAAATTAGCCAGTAGGAATCAGAACTAAGAAGAGTGAAAAGTTCACAAAACAAGAATATAATTTACTTGCTATTACGACCAAATCATTTCATCAAAATAGACTTTCTCCACAAATTAAATGAACAACAAAAACCTTGTATATGTGTTGTCGGCTGTGTCAAAACCAACACTCTAATCCTGTCAAAAACAATAATCTTTCAAATCTGATAAATTATTAATCTACCAAGTTCGTTTCTGCTTTATAAATCGAATAGTTCTTAATTTTCCAATCCAATAGTTTATTAATACTAATATAAATCTGTATAGCGTTTAACATTAGCGAAAATATACTTGGTAAGTTACTATTTTATCAGGTTATCGTTTTTTACAAAGTAAACATAAAAAATAAATTAAACTAAAAAATATAAATAAAATAAATTAAATTAAAGTAATATAAATTAAAATTAAAATAAAAAAAATTTAATTAAAATAAAGTGAAAAAATAGAATTAAAATAATTATAATTATGGATCCATACCGGACCCGGATCTAAGTGATACGAGTTCAGACCCTAATTTTAGATCTGAATCGATGTTCGAACCGGGTCCAGATCTTTAAAAATATCTGCCCAGTTCGAATCATGCGGAACACTATTTGATACTTTTTTGAATAGACGAAATTATAAGGAACATATTTATATAAATTTTATTTGTTCTTCCTTATTAAAAATTTTAATTTTCTCTAATTTTCAAAAATCAATTTCGGTGGCATCACTAGCCAACAACGAAAATATTTTAACTCCAATAATAGGACCCCGGACATCTCTAATATAGGTCATAAATGATCTGCATAAATTTGGAGGTTTTTGCTACCCCTAAAATCAAGTAAATTTGCTGAAAATTCAATTATTACATATAAATTTTTAGTAATTTGCTAAAATCTAAATTATCACATCTATTTTTATAAATCAAAATAATACATATATTTTTGAGCGCTGAACAAATTTTCTTAGAGCATAAAGTTAGAATCAATTAGTAAAATTTGGAGAATCATAGAATTTTTTAGTATTTTTATTAATAAAATTATATAAAATATTATAATTCTCCAAATTTTACTAATTGATTCTAACATTGTGCTATAAGAAAACTTGTTTATCACATAAAAATACATTATTCTGGCATATTTAATTTTATATTTCTTGAAAATTTAAGAGAATATGCTTAATTTTGGATTTTTGATCAAAAAATCCAAAATTAAGCATCTTCTCTTAAAATTTCAAGAAATATAAAATTAAATATGCCGGAATGATGTATTTTTATGTGCTGAACAAGTTTTCTTAGGGCACTATGTTAGAATCAATTAGTAAAATTTGGAGAATTATAATATTTTATATAATTTTATTAATAAAAATACTAAAAAAGTCTATGATTCTCCAAATTTTACTAGTGATTCTAATATTGTGCTCTAAGAAAACTTGTTCAGCACATAAAAATACATTATTCCGGCATAATTACTTTTATATTTCTTGAAAATTTAAGAGAAAATGCTTAATTTTGGATTTTTTGATCAAAAAAAATCAAAATTAAGCATCTTAAATTTTTAAAAATCATAGTAGTACAAAAAAATGAGATAGCTCATTTTTGGGTATGATTCTTTCAAAATGCAGGTAATTTGCTAAAAATAAAATATAACATGCATAAAATTGCTGTAATTTGCCAAAATACTCTATTTAACCTTTTTTAAAATTAACCTTAATTTGCTAAAACTTAAATTTGGACCTCAGACCAAATTTTCTGCAATTTGCTAAAAAAAAAATATGACATATATCAGAGATGTCCGGGGTCCTCCAATAATGATAACACTAGCTTTAATAATAATAGTATCTATGGTAAAAAGTATTTCACTCCAATAACAACGCCATTAATGACGAAAATAGGTTTAGAAAAGCAATAAACAACGATTAAAAGAAAGAAAAAAATGTTAGTAATTGTAAACGCATTTACAACCAAAGAAACCACAATTCTATGAATACCTCAAGAACCAGAACAACAAAATCCACAACGCAATTACCCTAACCAGTGTTGTTACTAAAAACCCACTGGAAAGTTTACATCTAAAAATTTTCCACCAGAAGGAAATTCTACTTCACTGTGACGTCAACGACAAAAAATATTTCACTCTAATAATAACGACACCAACGACAAAGATATTTTCTAGAAAACAATAAATGATGATCAAAAGAAAAAAAAAATTGTTAATTACTGTAAGGGTGGTGACATATATTACGTAATATAATTTTACTATACCCCCTACCCCCCTCCCCCCTACATAAGAGAAATTTGATTGGCTATTATGAACTTCTATATTTAACGTAAGATTTCAGAGACCCCCCTCCCTCCCTAAAATATTACGTAATATCTGTTACCACCCTAAATGCGTTTACAAACAAAAAAAAACATACTTTCCTAAATATCTCAAGAACCGGAACAAACAAAATCCATAACACAATTACCCTAATCAGTGTTGTTACTAGAAACCCTTACACCCAAAAATTTCCTACCGGAATGAAAATTAACAATATTGGGCCCTAACTACAGAAACCCGATTTTAATAATTGCACTGAAACAAGAAGGCGTAGCTCCAATTAATCAACAGTGATTTTAAAATAAAACCAACTGGCATTTGCTCTAACTATAGTAATATGAACCTAACAATAGTGACTCTGACTATATCACCAGAAGCGACAACTCTGGTAATGACGATACCAGTAACAACGACAATTCTATTATCTGAAAAAAAGAAAGGACACGTAAAATAAATAGAACAAAAAAGAAAACTGATGATCATAATTAATGATCATTAATTTATATTTCATGTTATACAATCAATAGGGTAGCGCATATGCGAAAAAATTTTTTTATTAAAAAAGATAGCACTATAGTGCTATAGCGCTACAACAATATTCTCTAAAAATAATACTATAAAGAAGGCATAATAATTAAATATAATATATAATAAAATATGTAATATTGAATAAAAATATTTAAAAATATAATATAAATAATGTATAATAATAATAATAAATAAAAAATATAAAATTTAATATTAAATACGAAAATTTTAAAAAATTTTAAAAATATGCAAAGTATTGTAAAATATTGTAAAAAACTGCAGATTTAAACAATAATATGCTAGAAGAACCAGGAAATCTTTATTATAGGTCCCTGCCATGACTATATTTGAACATACTATAAATTTAAAAAATGTGATTGACCTATTATAGATTCGAATTATTATAAGTTGTGTAAAGTTCTCGACTTTATATAATTTGCAACAAAATTAGTTACCACTTATAAATAGATTTGCATATATAGGTTATATAAAAGGTACTTGTCATAATATGATTTGCTTTATTATAATTTTTTTTCTTTTTTTTTTAAAGAACATAATCATGTTTTATCATGTTTTTTTTTTTTTTTT
>QKWP01002593.1:19899-36487 GCA_003550325.1 Gigaspora rosea | reverse complement strand
ACCCTCCATAAATGCAACCTCCATAAATGCAATACCTCTCTAAATGCACGTTTTTTTCTATTCCTTAAAATGTTATTAGTGCTAAATGCATGTTCTATATTCTGTAAATGCACGTTCTCTTGAATAACATTTTATATCACACTAACCTTCCTAAATGCACGTGGCCAATCAAATTTTAGTATTTAAGATAGGTTATACAGTTTTAGTAGAAGTTACACAAACTTGATAATCTAATTTTTAAAAGCTGCAATTTAATTGGCTCTCTATAAATGCAAACCTCTCTAAATGCACGTTGTAGGCTTGTCCCTACGAGTTGCATTTATAGAGGGTTAACTGTATTTCTTGTTTAGGCGTTCTTCGGTGGATTGCGTCGTTTTCTGGTGATTCTTCGTCGAATTTCGACATTTTTTGGGAGTCAGGGAGTCTTGTAATTATTATTTTTTTTATTTTTTTTTTTCTCTTGATGTTTCTTGTGTTCACTACTGACTTTCTTTCTTGTTTTAGGCATTCTTTCGGTGGACTTAACGTCGTCGCTTCCTGGTGATCGTTGATTTTGCGTGATTTTTCATCGACTTTTGCGTTGTTTTCTGGTGATTTTTTGTATGTCATTCTCTGGTGAGGTTTTTTTTTTTTTTTTTGTTTTGTGTTTAACTTCTTTATAGTTAGACATTCTTCTGGAGTTCCTATTGGCGATTTTGGATTTCTTGCACGTTTTCATGCTCTACTAACTTTTTTAGACGATATATTTTTTCAGGTGTTTTCTTTGATGATTTTGGGTTTTCTTTGAATTTTTTTTTTTTATTAATAAAAAAATCGTTAGTATAACGTAATGGTTTAGTAATTGTATTATACAAATTAGTAAAATAAATAAATTGCTTACTGATTTTGGGGTGTAAAGCGCATATTTCTTATAATTTTCTCGATTAAATTTAGGGTTAGGGTCATCTTATACTAGGGTTAGGCTGGGTTTTAGATAGTTATATATAAGCAAAATTGACTTCCCGATATTTTTACTTAACCTACCTGAGGTAGGTTTAGACAGCCGTTTTTTGTATTTTTTAGGTTTTTTGTTTTTTGCTTCGCCGCAATCATCTAATTTTTTGGCTGTGATCACGTGTATTTGCCCCCGACCCCCGATTTTATTAACCAATTACGTCAGAAGGTCGGATGCTCAGTTTGATCTCGATTGACTATCACGTGCTAAAACTTGATTGGTCGATCAAGGGGCGCACGACCGTGCAGGTGCACAAAATTTTTAAACCCTATATATATACATATATATATATTCAATGAATATTTAATGAATATATTTAGTGAAATTTTAAATATTCAAATATTCATTCAGTGAAAAATTATATATTCGGATATTCGAATATTTAGTGAATATTCAGTGAATAGTATTCATCGAGTCAGACCTCTACATATGTAAACATATATTGTAGATCTGTGTAACAAATATTCTATATAACAAAAATTTAAATTAATATAAGGTTAGGGTAAGAGTTAGTGCTAAAAGTTAGAGTAAATAATAGTATATACAAAATTTTGCAAGGAATTTTTTTTGTTAAAACGTGAAAGGTAATTAAGTAGATGAAATTTTTTGATATTACAAATTTTAGAAAAATTTTTTTATTTTACAGTACAATAGGACACTTAAAGACTACATTTTAAATTTTGTCCCATTTTCAAAAAATTTTATAGTAAAATTTGATGTCTTTGTGAATCCTTGCATTTTGATTAGCTAAAAATTAATTATTAAAAATATTTTAAAATTAATTTTAAAATTAATTTAAAATTAATTTAAAATTAGCCAATAGCAGTAAGCTAAAATATGTGACTTGTTCCATTTTAGGCCAAATTTTTACGTATTATATAAAAATACTATACTTTTAAACACATTAATTGAAAAAGTATACAATGCTTTTTTATAAAATAAGGCTGCTAAGTTGTAGCAAATTAGCTAAACTACAAAATAGTGGCTTGTTTTTCGTGATATTGTTTTTATATTAAATATTATTAGCTATTAAAATTTGTGTAGTCTTTAAGCGTCCCGCACTATATTACACAAAGAAAATTTGCATGTTACAGTACATGTGATCTTTAAATTTAAGTAGTAGATTGTTGGAATGCGCTATACAAGCACATCGCAGTATGCGATGCCTAATTAAGTCCTTTATTAAATATTAAATATATAGTATGAATATCAAAAAACTTAATATTTATATATAAAATATAAAGTAACCTAGCTCAAAAACAAATAATTTTAACAAAAATCTTTTTAAGAAATTTGTTGTTTTAATTCAAAGTTACAATTTTGTTAAAGTAGATATTTATTTAATTTATAATTATAAAAGTTATAATACAGTTGCACCTTGATATAGTTACACTTAATATAGCTACAAACTCGATATAGTCATGATTTTACTTTTACTGATTAATTTTATATTATTTTACTTTTTATATAGTCACAAACACAATATAATCACAATCACTGGATTTTGTATTATGATAATTATTAAATATAATAAATTTACTTCGATATAATCACAAATTATATAAGCATTTTCTAATTCAGCTGCTTTCATATAATATTTAAAACTATAATTATTCAATAATATAGCATTATTTGAACTAATCTCTAGTGATTTACTTAAACCTTTTTTTAATATTTGTCAACACCAATACCATGTTGATAATTGTAACCAAGTGTATGAAATTGTTTAGGACCCTTTTTTTTTAAAAACAGGAAAAAAAATTCATGCTTTAATTTCAAGAACATAGTATAGAGCATTTAATGTTTCAAAAATTAGAATATACTGTATAAATTCTAAGATGTATATATATTGTACATACCTATTCTGCAGTACCTTTCATTGTATATGTTCTAAGTGCACACTTTGCTTTTCTTGTAGCTCAGGTCATATCAGAAGAGGTTTTAACTATAATTTATATTATTGTTTACACCAGTTGTACCTTAACTCCTGCTAAGTCAATTATAGCACCACTAAACTTGAATACTTAGCAGTTATTTGTGCAGTTAAATATTTCAGACACTATACATGGAACGAGATTTACTCTTATTACAGACCACAAGGCACTTCAATGGTTATTAGACTCAACAACAATTAATGACAATAAAAGAATAACTCGATGAAGAATGACTCTTCAAGAATATCAGTTTGATATAAAATATCAAGCTAGTAACCAAAACAAAAATGCTAATTTTCTCTCACGCCCAGTGTTTAAAATTTGATGTTCTCATGTTCTCATAAGAACATTAAATTTTTTTTAAGAACATTAATATTTAAAATAATGTCTCTTATTTGAAAACATTTTGTACTGATAAAATGTTCTCAAAATATTATTAGTATTAGTTTTATTTTTACATATTTGAAGAAAAGATTTATAGTTGCAAAAAGTTAAATAAGTATATCACATGATCAATTCTACCAATTTAAATGTTTTAAGTACTATTAAAATCAAAAAGCCTTTGTCTATAACTTTACTTAAAAGTCCAAGATAGGTTTATACAATTAAAATATATGCATATTTAAAAAATAATATTCTATATAATGAAAACATTAAAAATTTTTTGAGAATATTAATACTCTAAATTTAGTTCATTTGAGAACATAATTTTGAATTTGAATTTTAAACACTGCTTACACCTATTTAAATACTTAAAAGATAATAGATAGCAAAATATATAATTAGCTTTATAAATATCTTTCTTCTTTACAATTTGATATGGACATTTCTAATACGAAAAAATCTCAGATTCAAAAAGAAGCAAAGAATTATTTTATAGAAAATGATAGAAGAAATAAAAACAAGCCCTAATGAGTAATCAAAACTAATCAAAAACATTAATACTTTATACCTTATATGATGAACAAAAAGTATATTTGAAAATATCTTCAACTTATAACAAAATTAAAGAAAAATATTTTGGCCTACAATGTATAAAGATATTAAAAATTATATTCAAACATGTGATATCTGCCAATGTAGAGGATATGAAGTTAGATACCAAAATTTACAACCTTTAAAAATAAAATATCCTTTTCATAGAATTGGAATTAATTAGGCCTCCGCATGGGCCTGGGATACTCAAAATAAGCCCTACAAGGGCTGGGCTAGGGTATTGATTTTAAACCCTACGGTAAGGGTAAGGGCTTGGAATTCTAAGCCCTTACAATAGAGGGTAGGGCTAGAGTAATACATGTACTACCCTTGGGCTTATGGGTACCCGTAGTGTACCCGTTGCTTTTGATATGTCCAATAGAATTACACAGGTAGAATCAATGAATAATGGGTACATATCAGGTAACTAGTTTCCCGTTATGTACCCATTATTCTACCATAGATCCGCCAAATAACCAATACATATCAGGGGCATATAGGATGCATATAGATAAGATAACGGGAGGTAGATCGATATCGGTAACATAACAGTAACATACAGGGACATCCCGTTATCTTACTCTTAGTCCAAATAGTGCTAAGAGTAAGATAACGGGATGTCCCTGTATGTTACTGTTATATTACCGATATCGATCTACCTCCCGTTATCTTACCTATATGCATCCTATATGCCCCCAATATGTATCAGTTATTTGGATCATAATTGTGTGTGTGGGAATATTATACGATTACATTTATTGTAATAATTTGTCAATTAAATATTGCTTATATTTCATTAATAACTATATCGGGCATAGAGTGGAAAATTATAATTGTATAAATATAGCCCATTAAATAATAAAGTCAGAAAATAGCTAATAATAATTTTAATTGTCAAACGGTCCTTAACGTTCAACTATTAAAACAATAATCCTGCATAACTTATCTGTATCCTAGTCGAAATTAAAAAAATCGGCTAGCCAATTTTTCAACCCGGTCGGTCAATTTTTTCTAAAATCGGCTAGCCGATTTTATAAGTTGTAAATTACAATTTTTTTTCTCAAATTCGGCCCGTTTTTTTTTTTTTAAAAAAAAAAAAATCTTTATTTGGTAAGTGCTTTTAAATATTTCAAATTAAATATTTGCATTCGCTAAGTATATCATCACTATTTAATTTATTAGAAAATATACAAGTAGAATCAATAAATAATGGGTACATAACGAGAAACTAGTTTTCCATTATGTACCCATTATTCTACTATCGATCCGCCAAATAACCGATACCAGATTTTTCCTCGGCGGTACTCATGAATAGAGCCCGCGGGTAGACCGGAGGGTACCCACAACTAAATGGGCCGAGTAAGCTTATAAAATTTGAGCCCAAGGGTAGGGGCAGAANATAACGAGAAACTAGTTTTCCATTATGTACCCATTATTCTACTATCGATCCGCCAAATAACCGATACATATTGGGGGCATATAGGATGCATATAGGTAAGATAACGGGAGATATATCGATATCGGTAACATAACAGTAACATACAGGGACATCCCGTTATCTTACTTTTAGTCCAAATAGTGCTAAGAATAAGATAATCTGTATGTTACTGTTATATTACCGATATCTATCTACCTCCCGTTATCTTACCTATATGCATCCTATATGCCCCTAATATGTATCGGTTATTTGGCAGATCTATGGTAGAATAACAGGTATATAATGGGAAACTGGTTTTCCATTATGTACCTGGTATGTACTCATTATTTATTGATTCGACCTGTGATATACATAGTACAAACTGTAATTGAAAGCCCGATAACAGATTTTTCCTCGGCAGCACTCATGAATAGAGCCCGCGGGTAGACCGGAGGGTACCCACAACTAAATGGGCCGAGTAAGCTTATAAAATTTGAGCCCAAGGGTAGGGGCAGAATCCAGAAAATTAGACCCTTATATATATGGGTAGGGCTGAGATATGCTGATATTCGGCCCAGCCCGGCCCATGCGGAGGTCTAGAATTAATATTAAAGGACCCTTACCTTTCACCAAACAAGGTAACAGATATATTATTGTTGCTATTGATTATCTTACAAAATGGCCTGAAGTGAAAGATGTATCTGATATTAAAGCTATAACTGTTGCTAAATTCATTTATGAAGAAATTATTTGTCGACATGAAACTTCTACAATAATACTCACGGATCGAGAAACAAATTATATTATTAAAGAATTGTATAATAACTTCTAAATAAAACATCATAAATTCTTGGCATACCAACCTCAAACCAATGGAATAATTGAATGCTTTAATAGAACTATTGGAGAAGCTCTTGCAAAAATAACTAGCTATAGATATAAAGAATGAGATAAAATTCTTTCTTTAGTACTTTTAGCTTATTAAACCATGAAGCATGGAACGACTAAATTTACTCTATTCTCTCTTATATATAGGCATGAAGCAAATTTACCAATAGAAACTATAATAGAAATCTACGATGAAGAAAGTGAATTATTCCAAGAAGCTCTACTAAAAAGGTCTTTTGAAATTAAAGATATTCTACAAAACAACAAAAAGAAGCTTTAGAAAATCCAAGAAACACAAAAATCTCAAAAAGAACATTATAATAAAAATATCAAATATGATAAATTAAAAGTAGAAGATAAAGTTCTTGTAGTCAAATCATTTTTTAAAAATGTATTCTCTGCAAAATTAGAGAAACAATTTATAGGTCCTTATATAGTCCATGATATACTGGAGTTTGGAGTTTACAAATTATGAACTTTGGATGGCAAAAAAGTAAAAGATCCAGTTCATGACAATAGATTAAAATTATATATTATGACAGAAAAATCCAGGATCTTTCTGTACCTCAAATTATTATTACATAGAACTCTAGTACAAATTGTTGATCGTATAACTTTAAAATTTATAAATATATCTCTTTTCTTTAAAATTTTATTAAAATTTTTAATTTCTAAAAATATTTCTATCTTTAAAAATTTCACATGACTTCAAATATTATTAACAATCTTTAACCAGAAACTCTACAAATACTTCAACAATTTATAACATTATAAAAAAATGAAACAAATTATACAAAAATTGAAATTGATCACCATAACATTTCAATTACAAACCATAAAGAACTTCTTTGATTAAAGAAATATGTTAAGAAAACAATTCTTTTATATCAAATAACAATCTGGAGGAATTATTTGAGGAGTTTATTAATGATAAAGCATGAGATCAAATTCAATTTTGAAATAATAAAGAAAATTCAAAAATAATGCAATTAAAAAAAATTTGAGTTATGATACAAATACACATTATAAATTTGCTTCGCCTTTTATTGCAAATAATGATATTTTAGTATTTAAAAATATCATTCTTAAAATTAAATCCATAGAAAACAGAAAATTTTCTCAAGTTGATTGATTAGAAATGACCTATTACCTAGGAGAACTAATGGAAAATCAAAATAATAAACAATTGAAGCAAACTAGAAAATTGTTAAACAAAAATTTTGATAAAAAAAAGGTTTATAGGCTTTGGAAACAAAGTTCCAGAGTGTATAAACTATACAAGAAATTTGGACTATATAACAAATTAATCGATATTTTAGTAACAGAAATAGAAAATTTTAAACCAGAAAAATTTCAACAACTTATCAATTAAATTTTGATAAACAGCAATATTATTATCCCAAATTACTACAATTATAGTTATTATTATTATTATTATTATTATCATTACCAAATTTTTATTATTTTTATATATATATATATATTTTTCTTTCTTACTATTACTAAATTCTTAAATTTTGCTAAGCAAAATTTTTAAAGAAGGGAATAGTGTTATATTAATATATTTTTAAATTTATAGTAACATATTAGAAAACTTAGGCAAACTATTAACTATAGTACAAAACTAAGTAAACCAATCAATTCCTTAGTATTAGCTTTATTAGTAGACTTTTTAACATTTTTATTTTGGACCAATAGTTAACGGATGACAAGAGTTCCTTTAATAGTTTCTTTAATGGTTTCTTTGATTGTTCCTTTAATGGTTCCTTTGATGGTTCCTTTAATAGTTCCTATAATGGTTTCTTTGATGGTTTCTTTGATAGTTTCTTCTGGGTTCCTTCAGAGGTTCCTTCTGTGATTCCTTTACTATTATTGGATTTATAAATGGTTCCTTTTATTATTTATGTATTAAAAAGATATATAAACCCTACTTTTCTACCAAGGCAGAATAACGAGTCCTGTATTCAATTTTTTTATCTGTTCTATTAAATAAACTAATAAAATATTTGACCCTTTACTTCCTACAATTTGTATACAGTAAAGACTCTTTTCTCATAAAATTATTCTTGAGTTTTAGTGTGATTATTGTGTTGAGTCTTATTAAATTTTTTCCAAGTTTTAAGTGATTCTTTTAAGAGTTTGTTTATTATTTTCCCATTTATCTCTTGTATTGTGTTCTGAATTTTTATTTGAGTTTTTCTATGTATTAAATCTTTATTTAAGTAGTTTTATATCTTATTTTATCTTTAAATTTATTTATTATCCTTTGCATGCTAAGTTAAGTAATATAGTTATTCTCTGGCCAAGATTTACTATATTACACCATATTGGATCAGTTTTTGATAGAGCTGACTGTAATTCCTAGTTTTTGATTAAAACTAGTGTGACAGGTCGCATTTGGGCATCTTTGGATAGCCGGGTGATGCCAGGTTTGCAACTGGAAGGTTTTATATACAGATCTTAGATTAGTATGTAAACTTATTAATATAGCACTGATAAAACTGTCAAAGAATAAAATAATAATAATAATAATAATAATAATAAATACAGTATATATTTGTAGCTTGATATTATAATATATGCTTTCCCAAAAGATGTATTTAATTAAATTTTAACTTGCTATATTATATAATGTCAGAAGTGATGAGATTATCTATATATTCCTAGACCGCATTATTGGCTAACATCTGTGGTTCGTCATGTGATCGTGCAAATTATCCTGTGGTAGTTCCGACTCTAATTTGGAACGGTCATCCCTGGGCCTTTAGTGCTCTAACAAAAAGTTTTCTTGAACGATTTTACTATAAAACTATTTAGCTTTTAGCTTTTAACTTATTAACACTAAACTAGCACAGAATTTCCGAGTGCGTCGGGATTCTTATTGTCAAGAGTTTGACAAACCCGACGAGACGACGAAAAAATTACTCTGATTCTACTTCGGTATCAATATTCTACCCTTTTTGGAATATAGATAAGCACTGAAGTATATATCTGATGTCTTAGTTTGACGTACGTAATTGAATTTTCATTATTTCCATTTATATATATATTTAAAAAGAATCCCATTAAAATGTTACGATGCATTTTTAATTTTGTCGGACTTATGCAAATTTGTATATCGATATGTCGATGTATTTACAGTAAAATCTATAATCGTCACGTAAATCGACCAAATATGGACGTGCTCGTGTTAAGATATATATATGTATAGGACGTACGTGCATATATGTAGGGAATGTACGTATAAATTTAGTCGTGGCTTTAATTCTAGCAGTTAATTAAATATATCATAATTCTTATGTTTGCACAACCTACTACCAGAACTTAGAAAGTTAAAATCATGGTGAACTTTCTGCCCTTCAAAAGTTGTGAGCCACTCCAAGGATTCGACGCAATAAGGATTCTAACTATATAGTTTTGTTTTATTTATTTAGAGTGAGTCCCAAGATATCAACTCTGAATGGGAATGCCGAATTTCCCGTTCCCGTAAGATGGTTTATTATTATAACCGTGCTACTAAAGAAAGTACCTGGGAACTTCCTGCCGGAGTTGATCCTGCCACTATTAAAGGTTATGAAGAGAAAGTAGAACAACGAGCACAAACGGTTGATCCTTCAAGTGGTACAGAACAAGTTAGAGCTAGTCACTTATTGGTCAAATATGAAGGAAGTAGGCGTCCTAGTTCTTGGAAGGAGGTTAGTAAACTTGATTTATATACTGTTAAGTTATTTGAGTATGAATTTACTTATATATATCTACGCGTATATATGTTTTTTTTTTCCTTAGCCGACAATAAAACGTACGAAAGAAGAGGCACTTGAATTAATTAAAAGTTATCAATCTAGAATCAAATCCGGAGAAATCACTCTTGATGAACTTGCTAGTACAGAGTCTGATTGTTCAAGTGCTAAACGAAATGGTGATCTTGGATTTTTTAGTCGAGGGCAAATGCAACCTGCTTTTGAAGAAGCCGCATTTAACCTTAAAGTTGGAGAATTGAGTGAGCCAGTTTGGAGTGATAGCGGCGTTCATTTGATCTTGAGAACAAGTTAGAGCTTCGATCCTATTTTAAAAAAGCAATCCGGATTAGATTCGGATTCTCTTTCATGTATCCGGTTTAATCCGATTTATAATCCGAATTGGTAAATTCAAATTCAATCCGTAACGATTTCAATACTACGCATGTGCACTATTACTACGTCCTGTTTTATTAACTAGCACCCTTTTCGTAATTCCATCTTATTTAAATATAAAATTAACTATGACACAAAACACGTTTAGATTCATGCTAAATAAAGCTTTCAATATTCGATATCTACGATTAACCTTGAGGTTTTTTTTATCCCAACGTAGCTTTTGCTTTTGTTAACGTAATCTTGAAGTATTTCTGGTCGTATTATATTATACGTTGTTAGCAAATCCCTGACGATCATATTTAGTCCGCCGGCAGAAATGTGACCCCTGTAGGGATACCGCGGATCTGCGATAGCATAATATGCGCATAATTCAGATTTTACCGCAGAAGCATATGCGACAGCTAAAGCATAATCTGCGCATAAAATGGCAGGAATTAAAGATCAAGTAATATCGGGTTTATCAATTTCCCCACCAGTTCCGCAGCATTTGATTGTACGAAACATAAATTACATAAATTATCAGATTTGAAATTTCAAATGTTAAGTAATAAACATATCGTTAAAGTAGTATAAAAATTTAATAAGAAACATATACAGTATTAGGACACAAAATTAATTTTTCGTTTTGCATAATGGTGTTCCAAAATTTCAGTTGGCTGGTCGGATTTTTTTTTTTAATCTACTGTAAATTAATATGCTCATGTTCACGCCCAGAAAATTTTAGATTTTTTTTCGGTTCTATCGGGTAATTCCAGAAAATTAAGGTCACCATCGGGTGACACCGGAGAAAAAATAATGGAATAATTGGCATGATTGAAATTTAAAAAAAAGGTCGCGTGGCCTTATACTAAAATTTTACAGGGAATTTTTTTGTTTAGCGCAAGACAGTTTTGTAAACACGACTCTTTTCGTAATTTTATATTACACAGATTTTATGGTTTTATTGGTAAGTTACTGATGGGGGTTCAGTACTTACAATAACGATAACGATAAAAATTTAGTAACGATAAATTTCGATCTGATCCGCATAATCTGTAACATAATTTTAAAAAATTTATCGCATAATTCGCATAATTCGAAGTGTAAAGCAGGCAGAATTTGGGGTTTGTCGCAGCAGAAAATTAGGATCCTGTAGACCGAAATCCTGTGACGCACGTGATTCATATGACTGCGCCGAGACGGTCAGGTTTTTTTTTAAGAATCGGAAGGAGGATACAAGACCTGATCCTGGCCCTGATACTCTGCAAGACCATATGAAGATTGTGAAGAAACCATCACCATGCCTCCACGATTCCATTGAAGAAAAAGAGAGCAAGATCAGATCACCCGATAGTGCTAAACTAAAAAGGAATAGTTAAATTGACAAAATTTGATTTACAATCGGAATGATGATGCATAAACCGGTTGCATTTGAGGCTTTGTTAATTATCAGAACAGCCTCCCCAAAGTTAAACGTGGGAAAATCGATTGTCAACGTGATGAGGTTGATCAAGGAAAAATTCGATCTTGTTCTTTTTGTTTCTGCCCCCCATGTACTTTTTTTTTATAAATAGTGTTAGTTTTGACCTGCGTAAAAGATGTATCACTAATTTGTCTTGTAATAAAGATAAACCGATCTTGGTTTCTTTGTCCTTCGTTTAATAAAAGAACTGTTTTGTGAATTCACCGTATACCCGATACACCTTAGCCTCGCCAAATCGTTACGCCTCTCATCATTGGGTATATTGTGGGGTGTTTTGTTGGTCTTGGTTGGTGGTTGGTGGTTGTCCGTCCTGTGACACCAGCCCGGATTTCCACCTTCAACAACGTATAAATAGCACAAACTCATAAACTCTACTCAAACTTTACATGCACAAACACCATTCGATTAACTGATATATACTATATATTACTAAACTCAATTACTTCGCATCACCCGACCGAGAGAGTTGGATCGCTATTGTTCTAGCATGTACTGTACATACGTACGTCTAACAAGATACCAGACACTAATACATAAGCAATATCTAGGATTATAATCCGGATAATCCTTATATTTTTTCTATAGATAAATAAAGCGTTGCAAGCGAGAATTTTATTATTGTAATCATAGATAATATAGATCATCTAATCTTTTAGAAGATTTTCTATTTCCCTAATTGATCATTAGTTAGATTTGTACAACTGTTTTATGATAAAAGATAACTGATTTGTCTTTACTGATTTAGTGAATTAAACTAATCTATTATCAATTGTCAAGGATCTAAGGAATTTTATAATTCCATTTATTTACTTAAAATAATCATTTTAGTTCTGACGTGTTCTCCATATATTTACAAAGCGCCACATCAAAATGTAGTTCTACAGTCAATCCTTCTTTGGTCTCCTCTCCGATGGTGCTGCGACCCAAACTTACTAATTTGGGCTTAGGGAAATTGTATTTGCTAGGTGTTAGTTCATATTAAGATAGTTCTTATTCCTGGGCTTTATCAATGTTAGAATTGAAAGTTAAATATGCCGAATTTGAAGTAATTAACTAGTCTGACTTGTGTAACACTAAAAGCACACAACGACCAACGCCCCATTGAAGCGTCTGAAAAGGAATAGCTTGCTTATGTTCCTAGATACTTCATAGCCTTAGACAGTTTTTTGCCAGCGAGTGCCTTTGCATATTTTTAAAATAAACACGTAGATATGAACCACGGGTCTTGGCAACTATTTTCGAGATCAGAAGGTCAGAACTTCATGCTCAAGTATGCGAAATAGGTTGATGTCTAAACAAGCTCGGCAGGGTTGACTGGCTTAACAGAATATTTAGTCATGTCTGTAATTATTAGAAGGACTAAAATAACGAACTTTATCAAAAAATTTTTTTAATAAAGGTTCTATTTTGACTACAAATATGCAATCTGTTGATCAACATTATTAGAATCTAACTAACAGTTACCGCAGAATATCGCGAAATACTACAGAATTCTAAAGAAATCAGAATTAATTGCCGCAAAATATCACAGAATTAAATCGTGCAAGCAGCGTTGTTGTTAGACCGTTCCAGTGAGAATCACTGGAAAATTCGAGCTATCATTAGACTGTTCAGTCGGCTTTTTTGCTACCCAATGAAATCCGGTAATAAAAGCATAGGGAAGGTTCATTTTGATTGGTAGACATAAAATAATAATTGTCGGATCAACTGTGATTTTATCATATGAGCTATGTTTGTTCGTTCTATTTTTGTGAACATAAAAAATTTTTGAATGTGCGGCATGCGCACATTACATTTAATATTTTATAATGTGGATGTGATACTAATTGAGAAGGAAAGTTGCTTGCTGCTAGATTGGGGGTTCCAAAAGGAACCTTACAATTTTTCTCTAGTTGGCCGCAAAAATTTAAAGAACGTAATGGTATTCGGCAAGTAAAGCCCCAAGGTGAAGCTGCATCTGCAGAATATTGCTATTATTCATGTATTACCATTGTTAAGATCTAAATGTGCCAGTTGTACACTTGAAAGAGTATACAATATGAATAAAACAGGAAACAGGACTTTTCTATTAATTAGAACCAGATCGAATCTTGGCAACTCACTGTATTGCTGAATGTAAAGTGAATAGAAAACGTATTTATGTGCAATACAGATAGTTCACATAAACTTAACCTATTAGTATCAGAAACCAAGATATGTTTCAAAAATATAAATCTTAAAAACATGCCATTTATATATTGAAACAATGCCAAAGCTTGGATGATTACAATAGTCTTTTAAGACTAGCTTAAAGAATTTGATTGCCAAGTTGGTCTAAAACATAATGATCAATCTGTACTTTTGCTTTTAGATAAGTGTTCTTGTCATAAACTCAATTTTTTAAATTTACTATAACTTATATAAAAGTCCATTTTTTATCTGCAAATATGACTTCAAAAATTCAACTAATGGATACTAGAATAATTATAAGTTTTAAAAGACACTATTGTTATTATTTTATTGTTTGGATATTGCAATAGAAGCAGGTAATCATGCAGAAGACTTAAAAATAGATATTTTACAAGTTATTTGATTACTATTCAGGCTTGAAAGGAAGTAAGTACTAATACTATTCATAACTGCTAGTGTTATATCAATATTTTTTCTATAAGCTTTAATACAAGCCTACAAAATCTCTTAGAAATATTAATCAAAATGTTGAATCTAAAATTGATGATCTTGCTATAATGGTTGAAAATCTTAATTTTTTAGACCCGATGCAAGTTGAAAAGTTCCTAAATAAAACTTTGCTTATAAGGTTCTAATAATGATTATACTATTGCAAAACTTGTAGAAATTTTAAAAATAGTAACGTTGTAAAAGATTTGAATGAAGTAGATAAAATAGATAATAGCTTGAAGGTTTCTATAGTTAGTGCTAATTCCATGCTTAAAGGTTTGAATACCATATCTATATATCTGCTACAACAAAATAATACAAGTGAGTAGTTAAAATTAGTATAGTAGATAAAATTAAAAAAGCAATTAAAGTAAAAAAACAAATACAATGAAACAATCAAAACTCAATTGGTATTTCAATTAAATGCCAAAATTGTAATGAAAATAATGTATTTATTTATCATTAAAAGTTATAAAATTAGTTGATTAATTATTTCAAAAATCCATAAAAAGTAATTATTTACTTGAAGCTTATAATTTTGAATATTATTACCAGAAAAAACTGTTTGTAAAAAAAAATTAAAAAATTAAAAAAAACCAAAAATAAAAAAAATAAAAATAAAAAAAGAAAGAAAAAAAAATAAAAAATTTTTTAAAGTAATTTTTGTGAAATCAGTCTATAAAATTTGCTATTTGAAGAATTTAACATATGGTATTAGAATATAGTTATAGTATTTATCACTAGGATTAAGCATATAATCTTGAGATTATATAAAATTAATAAGATTTTATCATTAAGTTTTAGAAAAAAATAGGGTGATTGTGTAATATACTTTTGCAAAGTATCTTTGAAATAAAATTTTTTGAAAAAATAAAAGAGCAGGATTTGACCATTTATTACTACTTTGTTTAAATTAATAGTATCAATTGATAAACTTGATTTAACAGATACAAGTCGAATAATTGCCACATATTTGCAGATTGAAATAAATATAAGTAAATATCAATCACAAAGCACAAATTCATATACATACTTGTCATCATTATTATAAATTGAATATGGTGGAATTGTTTTGATTCAGGGAATTTCTTGTTCTTGTTTTGAATCTGCAATTGAAAAAAAGGAGAATGAGGAGAAGAAGATTCATTCTGCAGTCATAAGAAAAAAGAGAGTCACTTATGTGTACCGGTAAATTATATAAAATATAAACAATTAAAAAAGCTTACCTCTAATTCATTTAATAAACTGGTTGCTTTTTTTTGTATATGTTCCATCTGCAAATTTTATATATAGATAAATATTGATTACTAACTGGTAAGATATATATCGATATCCATCACCCTGCTGATTACATTGATAGTGATAGTAATCGATATATATTGATATATCGATTACTATCACTATCGATAGTAATCAGCAGGGGTGATGGGTATCGATATATATCGATATATCGATTATAATTGATAGTAATAGTAATCAATATATATCGATATATATCGATATTAATTGATATATATAGAGGTCTGACTTGATGAATAATATTCATTGAATATTCACTGAATATTTAATATTCGAATATATAATTTTTCACTGAATGAATATTCAAATATTTAAAATTTCACTAAATATATTCATTGAATATTCATTGAATATATATATATATATATTATATATATAATTTTATAATTTTATTTATTTTTTAATAATTTATTTGCAATTTTATTGGCTAATTTAAATGAATAGTTATATAATTTTTTAAAATTGAAATATATTTAATATTTAATGAATATTCAGTGAATATTCGAATATCGTTCAAAATTTTTGAACGAATATTCGAATAATAAAATATTGAACAAATGAATATTCGAATACTTATTTTTTGACCAAGTCAGACCTCTAGATATATATCTGATATAATATCAATTAATAATTATTATATTTACATAATCATGCTTTTTGAATATTTTACAGGTTTTCGCAAGGTTTCGCAATTTAATTATAAATTTTTATTTATTTATTGTTATTATATAATATTTTAATTTATTAAATATACAATATTCACAAGTTTTCGCTATTTAATATAAAAATTTTTTTTTTATATATCATATTTTAAATATTATATAT
>QKWP01002593.1:0-18745 GCA_003550325.1 Gigaspora rosea | reverse complement strand
AAATTTTTTTTTTTTTCCTATACCAGTTTTCTTTACTTTGTTTCTTTTTTTTTTAATATACTTTTTTTTGAAATTTTACTTTTTTTTTATTTTTATTTTTTTTTTTACCCGGTGATCTGGGATGAAATTTTTGTAACGTGGTCAAAACACTGTATAATCGTTAAAGATCTGTTAATCGTTATATATCGTTGTGGTCAAAAATACTGTGTAATCGTTAAAGATCTGTTAATCGTTATATATCGTTGTGGTCAAAACACTGTGTAATCGTTAAAGATCTATTAATCGTTATATATCGTTTCAAGTAATTACGATTATAATCAATTTATAGATATATAACAATTTAATGTAAAAAAAATAATATATATCGATTATAGATATATATCGATTTTTATCCAATTTAATCAATATATAACGATATTATGATATATATCGATTATAGATATATATCAATTTTATCCAATTAATCGATATATAACGATATTTTAATCAATATATAACGATATTATATAATTGATATAAAACGATTAAGTGCTATATATTAATCAATATCTATGTATAAAATTTTCTGATGGCACCAAGTCACTTCACATCAAATGCGCCAAATTTGGGGATGTCTAAAGCAAAGACAACTCATATTTAATAATTTTTTTAATTAACTTTAGGGTTAGAGTTATCCTATATTACTTTAGGGTTAGAGTCATCCTATATTACTTTAGGGTTAGAGTCATCCTATATTAGGGTTAGATTAGATTTAAGATAAATATATACAGTCAACCCTCCATAAATGCAACTCGTAAGGACAAGCCTACAACGTGCATTTAGGGAGGTTTGCATTTAGAGAGAGCCAATTAAATTGCAGCTTTTAAAAATTAGATCATTAAGTTCGTGTAACTTCTACCAAAACTGTATAACCTATCTTAAATACTAAAATTTGATTGGCCATGTGCATTTAGGGAGGTTAGTGTGATATAAAATGTTATTCAAGAGAACGTGCATTTACAGAATATAGAACGTGCATTTAGCACTAATAACATTTTACGGAATAGAAAAAAACATGCATTTAGAAAGGTATTGCATTTAT
Organism: Gigaspora rosea; assembly: GCA_003550325.1. Lineage (NCBI taxonomy): Eukaryota > Fungi > Glomeromycota > Glomeromycetes > Diversisporales > Gigasporaceae > Gigaspora > Gigaspora rosea. Next base: position 17,664 of record QKWP01002593.1, on the reverse strand, counting down.
GGAGGGTTGACTGTATAAGCAAAATTGCCTTCCCGACATTTTTGATTAACACTTTGAGGTAGGTTTAAACTGCCGTTTTTTGTATTTTCAAGGTTTTTGCTTCTTTTTCATTTTTGCTTCGCCAAAGATCATCAAAATTCTATAATTTGATTGGCGGCTGATCATATGTTTTGTCTCCGCTTTAGACGACCCCAAATTTGGATATATATAAATGCTTTTAGCCAATCAGAATGCGTTATATACTAATTCTGATTGGATAAAAAAATTTAAAAAAATTTTTTAATTTTTTTATATTAAATGCCAAAATTTTGAAAGCATAATAGCTTTAAACACATAAATATAACTTTATAAACTTTTTTAAAATATTTTAACTGATAATTTGGATAGTACTAATGAAAAACAATAATTTTTATCAGTTACATTTTTAAAAAATATTTAAAACTTAAGATTTTATAGATTTATTAAAATATACGTAATTTTTGATGAGAAGTAACTTGGTGCACCATAGCCTTTTTTATGTTTACATCTCTTATTCTTAATTTTAATTGTTCTATTAATATTTCTTTATATTGTCCTTCATTAAGTCAATCATCAAAATCTACTTTTTTTCAAGTAGAGCAATCCTTAGTTGTTAGATAATTTACGGTTTCATTATGAAACTCCATTATGAACAAATTTTATTAGTTAAATATTAAAATATTTAGTGAGAAAAAATTTTTTTTTTCGGTAATTATAAAATGCACCTATAGTGTTGAACACCATAGGTAAATTAGATTTGCAAATTCGTGTAAACAAAAACAAAAAAATAAACTTTTATAAAACAAAAAATAATTTTTATTACTTTAGGGTTAGGGTGAGATCTGGAATGGGACAGGGGGCATAGTTTATACCAAAATTTAGCAAGAAATTTTTTTTATTAGAGCCCCAAGGCGGTTTTATAAACAAAATTTTAAGTTATGAATGTTTTTTTAAAAAATAAACAAAAAAAACAAAATTTTATGTTATACCTGATCTTAAATTTTGATTGGCTATTCTAATAGTTTTGTAAAACATGGTGTTCAATACCATAGGTGCATTTTAGTAAACCCGTTTTTTTTAAAAAAAAAAATAAAAAAAACTTGATTAAATAAAGTATATTTTTGTGTGATTTTTTTTATAGCAGATAAAACCAATACCAGTAAAATATATAATAAATATTGAAAATGGTCAAAATAAAGTAATAAAAATGGACGATTTGATTGGTTAGCTATCATATAATATAAAAATCCCCAAATGCATACCCTTCCTAAATGTATGCTTGTTCCTGGTTCCAAGAGCATGTACTTAGAAAAATTAGACTATATTAAAATTTTAAAAATATAATTGCTTTAAACACTTATAGTATAACTTGAAATTTTTAAACTTGTTTTTTAAAAATTCTAATTAATAATTTGAATAAATCTAATCTACTCCAAGCAGATTTTTTGTTTAATATAACATAAAATACAGTATTTATAAAAAAAAACCATAAAAATAAAAAAAAAAAACATTGCAATTCTACAGTATTGACTATAAAAAATTTTTAAAAATTTAAAAAACCAAATGCTGCAATTTGATTGGTTGATAACATGTATTATAATATATAAAATTAGAAAATTAAAGAAAAAAGCTTGATATGGTCTTAGTTATATTTTAAAAAATATTTAAAACTTAACCAATTTTTGATACACATCTACAAATTATATTTATATATATGTGCAATGAATTAGCATGTCACAGGGTAGTTGCATATAGGGTCCATATTGGGCTGGGCTAAACTCGCGGGTTTTAGAATCGGGCCGGGTTTGTGCAGTATTTGTGCACAGGTCGGGCCTAAATTTTAAAGTTTGTTTGTAAAGGAACCAGGTTCAGATTAGATTTATTAAATATTGAACCCGGGCCAGATTTAGTAAACATATCGGCTAATTTGATTTTTTGTACCTTTTTTCGATAAACTGTTATACAAAAATTTGCTTCTAAGTGACGTTGAAAAACTAACAAACGAAGCACTTATTACAACTAACAAAAGAGATTTTTTGATGTCCAGACAAGTTAAAAAACCAATACCGTATGTGTCTGAAATTAAGCTACTTTTTTTGGCCAAAAAATTACACAAAAATCATAAAGTAGCTTATTTTCGAAATTAAGCATTTTTTGAAAAAAATGAAAAACATACTAATAAAAAGTTGTCCAAATGCCACCAAATTTTTACTATAGGTGTATTTTGATGCGCTGAACAACTTTACTTAATCGACTTTTTTGAAGTTTACTTAGTAAAATAAAGTTTTATATGTAGCAACTGCTAATGAATTTTTTAAGATTTTTTAAAAAATCAGGGGGTAGCTTATTTTAGGTAGTAGCTTATTTTCAGACATATACGGTAAAACTTAATAAAAGAGCTATGCTAAGCTGTAGAAAGAAGTGCTTTTACTGTTTGTTGAAATATTCAGGTGTTTTAGGAGGAGAACGATAGGTTTATGATGGGTTGACAACTTCAAGGATAAACTCGGAAGCAATTTTTAAAAAACTAACTTTTTAACACATATTTGGCTTATAATTAAATATATAAGCACCATAATTTTCTACGTATTTAATTATAAACAAAAGTTATTTAAAAAGGCTGTTCTTATGAAAATTCGTACTGTAATAAATTTTAAGTACAAAATTTCTTTGATAATCCTCAATCATAATTGGTTGATTTTGGGGTTGAAACAAATTGGCTGATATGATAGGCCTAGTACAGCCCAATAATACTTAGCAAAAAACTATATTATTTTTGCTATAGTTCCTATTGACTACAATCTATTATACTTTAGTTAGATATTACATACTAAAATAAAATACTTTATTGGTATATATTAATCAAATCTGCACTTACTATATTAGCTTAAAATTTTTTTTCTTTCGATTTTTTGAATTTTGTTAATCGTAGATATCACAGGTTATATGGATCAACATTATATACAGATAAGTTTTTTTTTTACAATACTAATCCACAATTTAACTTCTTTTTTGTATTGCCATTCATAAGTGTCTTTGCTCTTTTTCTGTAATTTGTTAGCTTTGTGTAATTGTTGTGACTGAAGTTGACAACTGACTAAGGTTGCAACTTCAGTAGACCAAAATTACACCTGCCTGAAATTGATAACTAACGCGTGCAAAATTATTTAATTTCAGGGGTCTCAACTGAAATTGCATTTCCAGTCGGGTGTCAAACTTCAGCCACGAACATAAACATTGGTTTTGTTGGCTAATAATAAGAATTAAAGATAGAACATAATTAGAATTAGCTATATTTAGATGTTAGGATGAGATTAAATTAATTTGTTTTTATAATTTTATTGGACGATATGCAAATCGTCTATGACTTGCAATATCGCAGGTTGCGATGCTTAGCAAATTTCTTTTTTTTTTTATGTGAATTTTTGAAAAATTTTTTTTTGTTCTGATTCAGAATCGGGCTACCCGGGGTTTGGGCTCAAAATTTCAAACCCGTAATAAATTTCCAGGGGCGACCGTCCCATCAATTTGTAGATCGTTACAAATTGACAAAGATTTTTTTATATTGTTTTACAATACTTTTTTAGGAAGCTCGCGTAACTTACTCCGATATTAAACTCAAAAAAAGCTACTTAGTAAACTTGAAGTATTCGAAGTGCTCTACAACATATTTCTTTAATCCCCGTTAATTACACGTCCTTATATTGCTATTGCCTAGCAAAGTTACTATCAAAAACGTATTGTTGAAAGTATATAAACACTTGGTTAACTAAATTCTACTTGTCGAATTAAAATAAAAGTATGAAAAGCTAAAGGTAACGATTCAGCAAAGATAATATATCAAACATATCAGTTTATTTTATTATTATTATATGTATTTGTATAGAAATCTTTTAATTAAAAAATAATAGCAGCTTAGCTAACTATATATTTCTTTTTTTTTTTATTTAAAATAGAAGCTGTATATATATACGTTGTATACTGTACCAAGGTCATAAATGTATTCATCAATAGAAAAATTATTGCATTGTAAAGATCGCACAAGACATTTAGTATTATGTTTTAAACTAGATATAGAGCTTTATCGTATCAAAACTTATTAAATTTTTATTATCGATAGTTAAAACTTAGTTAATTTGTTAATAAATAGATGAATTAATAACCAAATAAATAAATAAAAATACTTACTTACTGCAACCGGATTATTATAAACTTTAATATAGTCTTTAATATATAATCTTTAATTTATTTCGCTTCATTTTAACATTTTTTACGATTTTGTTATTTTGAAAATCTACGATTTTGATTGGTTATCACCTCTTCGGAGATTTTCGTAATTTGTATAACCGAGAACGGTCGCCCCTGGATAATAAATTTGGGGTTTTGGGCCGGGCTTACAAAATAATCAGGCCCGGCCCAATACAGACCCTAGTTGCATGTATTTGGGTTGTGGACTAGGAAAACCCGCCTCTGAAGGGGGGTTTCCATTTTGAGAAAATAGCGATTATAGTTTGTGTTACCTAAATTTTACCCCTGAATTTTTTATTTATTTTTAGATATCAATTACTGAATAAACAATGTCATGTGATTATGAACCACTGATTAACCAATCTAATTTAATTGAGTCGGTTGTAAATCTATTTTTAGAACACGATCGTTAAAAAATTGGTTTACATTCAAGTTAAAAAATCACGATAATTTATTATATCAACATGGGGTAAAAAGTAACATACGTATAGATAAAAACCAGCACTTTCATTTGAATCAAAAATCTCAAAATTGTTGAAAAAGTGTCAAAGGCGGGTTTTCCTAGTCCACAACCCATTTATCCATATATATGTATATATGGATATATATGGCTATAAAAAATCCGAAATTAATGCATTACCCTATGTTATTTAGGCCGCACTCTAGCATCAAAGTTACAGGTTAGAATATGGATAATCGTATAAGGTATCGATCTTTTATTTTACTTTTCTAAGAGCTATTAGGCACTTCTATTCGAATTTTGAAGAAAACTTTCACTTTTACAGTATTATTCTTATGTACAGTATATACACTCACTCTCATTATAGTGAAGCCCTCAGACTGAGAAAGAAAGTCTTCATTATAGCTTACATCGAGAGAATATTATGAGTGCTACCAAGGAAAACTGACATAAGGCTTTCAATTATATTTTGCATCGGACACAATCCCTAACAAATTAAACTGATTTTGTCCGGTACAAAATATGATTGAAAACCCGATGAAAGGCTTTCCCTAAGCAGCACTCATATGTACTGAGTTGAAGAATTCAAATTCTTCACTATATCAAGTCTTCACTATAACGAGAATGAGTTGTATTCGCTAATTTTTAGACTTAACATATCGCTTTTATTCAACATATCCTTCTGGTCGTTAAATCATTTAATTTTCTTAATCTAAAAATGCAAATAACAGTTTTAGCAATTCATAGCCTTGATTTAACAAATTTGATTGGTTTTTGAGTTTGACACTTGACTAAAAATGAGGGCTTTGATTATTATCCCAAATGAAATAGAAATCCTAATTTCCAAACCCAAATCATGTAGTATTCAAAAAAACAAAAAAAAGGTTTGGGCCGTAACCCTACTTTAAAGATTCCAGCTTTTTCTCGAGAACCGTTCGCTCAGTCTAAAAAAAAAAATAAATAAATAAATAAAAATATAATTAAATTATAAAAAATTTTACCAAATCATATAAAATAAAATTAATACCTGTAAAGCTCTACACAAATTTTCTAATTTTGCTTGTTTTTTCATTGCATCATCAATAGTCTTTTGATCTCTAGTTCGCTATCATACAGCAAATACGACAAAATTTGTTCGTAACGTTTTTTGTTTTTTTTTTGTTAGCACCTCCCCTTGCATGTAAAGTTAAATATGCAAAGAATAAATAGAATCTCATGAAACATTATATTTGCACATAAATATTATCCTAATAGTTAATGTCCTCTGTATTATTGCCCTTTGAGAGAAAGGTTTAAACGAAAGCATACCTCTTCCGCCATTTCTAAAATATTTTTATTCATCGTATCACATTTTCCTTTTATAGCCGAATTTTCCTTTTCAAGTTTCTTTGTCTTTTTGGTCATCTGGTGTAACAAACGCCTATAAGAGAAATATCAATATATCTTTTGATCGCAAATGATTATAAAACAAAATAAACAAACCTGTTCCATTTCTTTACGAAAAGTCATAAAAAGCTCATTACTTTTATTTAAAGTTTCCTCCACTTGCTTAAATTTATCAACATAAATGTTGAGCTGTTTACGTAACTCGATCTCAGTTTTAGTAAATGTTTCCACTTGACTTTTCAATGAATTAACCTATGGTTAAATAATTAGATGAACTAATTGTATTAGATTAATTCCAAAAAAAAAATTACATTCTAGATAACTTACTTTGAGTGTTTCTTGTTCGGTCAATTGTTTTTGTTGGTGTAACTTTGCTTCATATAATTGCAATTCCAAATCTTTGGATCGAACGACGCTATTAAAATGCTTTTCCCGGAGTTCATATTGTTCTAAGAAGCTACGGAATTTATCTTTCAACCTAATTATTAATATTTATATTAACAAATAATATTATTAATTTTGATCAAAGGGTAATAATTTTATACAAACACTTCATTATCTTCCGCTCGCTTTTTTTTCTCATCAGTATCTTCTTCCATCTTAGATTTGATTTCCCAAATAGTATTTTCAAACTTACTAGACAACTCTTCACGTTTTTGTTGTTCACTTGCGGCTAAACGTTTACTTTCTTCCTAATTAAGAAAATAGAGATCAAAGATTTTTTTCTAATAAAAATGAAACTTTTTTTAAATGATTTAATACGAACCTTAATACGTTTGTTCTCCTTTTGTAATTCACGACAGATATTTTCCAATTTATGTTTCATGGAATTCGTTTTGGACAAATCACTTTTTGCTAATCACGATCTTTGAAGTTAAATTACGCGATTCACCCAAGAAGATCTATATTAAATAAAGTTTTATTATTTACCTGCATCTTTTTCTTTTTGTAGTTGTTCATTACGTTTCTTCATTTTAGCGTGTTCTCGTTCAAGTCGTTTCATATCTTGAAACTATGTAATATTAAAAAAAAAAATTTTTTTTTTTTATGATTAATAAAAATTACATAATCAACATTAAAGATTATTAAATCGAATTACGATTTAAAATTTAAAAAAAAATTTTTTAAAATTTTTAATAATTTCACTTACCAATTCCATATATTTTTGCTGTATTGTATCAAATTTCTCCATTTGATCATCATGAGAATTGATAATTTCCTTCATTTCCTTGCTTGCTCTTTTAACAGCTTTTGCTAAAGTTTAAGAAATGATTGATCAATTCATAATTAAAAAATAGATACGAGATGGATAAATAATTAATTAAAATCTATCATCAAAGTCAGATAAAACTTGAAAGAATTCTATACCAATGGATTTTTCTTCTTCGTCTTCGATTGACGATTCAGTTTCGAGTTGAGAAATTTTATTTTGAATCATATTATTAAGTTCTTGAGGATCAAGGGGCTTCTTTTTAGAAGACGCGCCATTCTTTTTGTTATTGACTGGGGAAGTAGGTGGGGTAGTTTTTGGTGAACTAGCTTTCGTGACTGCTTTTGAAGGTGTAGACGCTTGTTTATCATTCACGTCCGACTGAACGGACTGACCTTCATTAGTATTTTGAGTCTCAGTGGCTGGCATAATGAATTTAATGAATTTATTTATTATCGTGTATGTTCCTGTAAAGTAGACGAAGGATAAAATATAATAATATGTAAAAGTTCTGACGACAAAAGCCTTATTTTTTAAAAGTTGAAACAGGATTCTCCCTTATTTGGGGACGACAAATATATAATGAGATCTTTGAAATGTTGAGCCCCTTTCTTTTTTTTTTTTTTTTTTTTTTTTTTGATTGATTAGTAAAAATCTATTTATAATCTATATATTTATTGTCTCCGTGTGCGATTATTTTTTAATCTTACCTTATATACACTTAAGTGAATTGACGGAAAGGATCGGATCAAAAATAAAAATTCTATTTCCAGTCAAAAATGAATGTTTGAATGCATCAGTTTTACGTTATCTATAGCATAGCGGAAGTTCGTTTTGATTGGCTGTTATTAGGATAAATATGATTGGTGACGATCTTTTTTTTATATAGTCAATTGTAATTTTTAAAGTACTTTTAATAGTAAAAATCGTCGTGTCATATGAAACTTTTTTTTTGTAATACAAAACGTAACAACCAACTTTAGTCGTTGGTAGTTTACCTTCAAACTTATTGTTTTTTAACCTGAGATGCAATAAGATGCAGTAGTTCCAAAAACTAGATGAGAGGTGAATATTTTGAAAGGTCGGAAGATGGTACGGCGGTCTAAGCAATTGGTAAGTTGAAATTGAAAGACTCTGCTTCAACTAGTTTGTTTGTGTTTTTTTACGAAAAGTATAATTTTGAACTATTATTCTAAACCGTATTTTAATATTTTTGATTATAATTTATTTAGTACAAGTATAGTTTGTGAATATGATGTTTATAACACAATAAGTGATAGTAATAGTAGTGTTGGGAATGGTCGCGTACGCGTTATTTAGTAGACGTTTATATGTATTTATTGTGAAAAAAATAACAAAACCCTTGTAAAATCCAAATTAAAGTTGTTAATACAAAACTGAATTAGTATATTGTAAATTTATAATACGTCTTTAGAGTGTATTGACTAATTTTTTAAAAGTTCGAGAGTTATAAATAACAACCAATCAAAACGAACTTCTGCTATGCTGTTATCTATTATATTACACTTTATATAATTCAAGATTTTTTTTTTTTGACTAAAATTGTGTCATATTACATATACAGTATATCTGTATATTTGGTGTAGTTTTAATTTTCATCATGATTGGTTTTATTCATTGATTAAGGGGGGACTCGTAATGATTTCATATTTGATAAGTATACAATATTATTTAAAAATCCTCTTCTAAGGGACGCCGATTTAGCTCAGTTGGGAGAGCGTCAGACTGAAGATCTGAAGGTCGTGTGTTCAATCCACACAATCGGCACTTAAATTTTCTTTTTCAAAAAAAAAAATTTTTTTTTAAAAATTTGGATATAATTTTATGACAAATAATAGCAAATTATAACAAATCAAAATCTATTATCTAATATTGTCTAAATATTCTCATGATCGCTATTTCTATATACATTTTTTTAAAAATAATTTTTTAAATGATACAAAGTCTTCCTTTGCAATATTATAAATTCTCTGAAAAAAAACTTGTCTTGGCTTTACTATCACGAGCTATTTTAATCAACCACACATGCTATACTAATTTTCACATACAAAAATTGATTTTCAACTATTGTTACAGCCACCTACCAAAAAATACCTCAATACTTTTTTTTTTTTTTGTTTTTTGATACTATAACACGAAAGCTAAGAAAAATGCTGCATATCAAAAGCAAAAGTGTTTTAAAAAAAAAAAGAAAAAAAATGCATAGAATTAAAACCACAATGATGAAAAAACCAGATTATTAATCAGAAATTGAAAAAGGGTAAAAGGAATTCTCAAAAATATTAAAAAAAAAAAAAGAGGAAACTTAAATGTTAAGATGGTAAAAAGGAATTCAACAATTCACAGTATAAAAAAAGCAAAACAGGAAAAACAAATTTTTTTTTTTGTACACACCGTCATCTGACTAAGTTACAACAAGAGTAAAAAATAATAATGATACAAACAACACTTTTGATATACAAAAAAACCATTTAAAAAAGAAATTAACAAATTAAACAATTGCTTCATCGAATTTTCCTATGCACTACTAGTGGCTTCAAGGCCTTTTCTTTGTTCTTCGACCAGGTAGGGCACATTTTCCGAATTTGGCTCTTGTTGTGGCTGAGATGTCGCTTGATATTGTTCTTCAGAATTGCGATAATAATGTTGTGCTTGTTGATATTGTGCAATTACTGCATTGCCAGAATTATTAGGATAAAATTGATGAGCAGGAGCTGAAGGATAATGATGCTGATGAACGGGTGTCTAAAATAAAAGAATCAATTTAATAATGGACAATCTTATTAAACCATTCCGTTTAATACTTGGGTGACTATATTTACCCATATTACCTCCACGTACTGTTGTTCCAACGGCATCACTGATGGTACGCCGGTTGATTGAGGTGGTTGTATACGACTGACTCCAGATGAATCTTTAGAAATAGATGTTGTCCATGCCTGTTGAGTAGGAATGTATCCTGGTGCTGAAGTTCCAGTACTAAAAGGAGGCATTATCATATGCTGGGGATGCCAGTAACCGGGTGGTGAGAAGAATGTTGGCTGAGCACTTTGAATATAATTTGGGTCCATCACTGGTTGCAAAGTAGTTTGTACTGATGATGACGCACCACTTTGAGAAGACAAGGATTCTCTCCTGAAAGTGATTTAAAAAATTGTTCAAGAATTAATAAAACTTTAGAAAAAAATTTATAAGCTCCATATTAAAATTAATACACCATATATGTTTCTTACCGGTCTTTTGCGTCATTATCAGTGCTTTGATTATCAATGTTTAACGGTTGAGTTAGTAAAGGACCGTTGATAGGCATGTATTGTGCTGGAACTGTTGAAGTAGGTGTCTTGTGGAACTCTGCAATTAAACGTTCGCCAACAATAGGTTCAACTTCAGTACCATCTCGGCTAATTTTCACCTCTCTATTCGCGTTCCAAGGATTACGTAGGTGACGCGTACGCATGAATGGAAGTTTTTGCCTATTTACGCGTGATAGCCAGATAAAATGAGATAAAGGCGCGTAATTGTGAGAAGAGAATGATAATTATTATATAATTAAAACACTCACACTTTAATCCATTCAACTTTAAAAGTAGTTCCCCAATTTCGCGATGGAACATCATCCTCACAATCTTCATTATCCTCATCTTGAGACTTTTTTAATCTGGTTTTCACATCCTCTTGGACTGAAGATGGTCGTGAAGAAGAAGCCGCTAAAGCAGCTTCGTCAATAGGTGTCCATTGTACAGTCTCTGTTGTTTCTTTGCTAATTGGACTCACCATCCTATAAATCAACGGATTAAATATTTATTGAACAGATTTATAATTTATAAATTCATTCAAGAAATGATGTTAATTCTCACTTTGCGTAGCCATAAAATTCACCGCTTTTATTAGCGCTGAAAATAAGATACACATTTTCAGCACTCTAAGAAAAGAACGTAAAAATAATAAGTAGGTTTTTTTAAATAATTATAAACTCAATAACAAACTTCAATAAAATTTGATGATCGTACTTTAAAAGCCTTATTCAATGCTGCTTCATTATGCGGTTGAGTAGCCCAAAATCCACTTTTAACAGAAATATCAAGATCATCTTGGGTTAACGATTTTAGAATGAAATATCTATTAAGTGATGAAGGTTTTGCAGATGAAACTGACGAAGCGGGAGACATTGAAGCAACTGAAGATTGTCTGATCCGTTGTCTTGGAGGTAATGATGACCTTCGTGATCTAGATGAAGTCGTAGAACCTGCTTCAGAAGGAGTAGGGGGAGGGGTGTTATCTGAAGCTAAATCTGAAGAAGTTTCTAATTTTAACTTCAGATCCGCGGGGGTTTGCTAATATTATCATAAAAAAAAAATAAATGATATCATAGCATTACTAATGATAATTATAACTAATATGAAGTAAATAGAAACTCATTAAGACATTACCTTTCTTGGTCGACAAACAAGTTTAATGCCTTTGAACTCTAAAAGAACAAATATATATCATCAAAAAGATATTCAGCACGTTTAGGAAATATACACGAAGTATAACGTACCGCTTTCATTATATTTACAAGCGGCCTGCATGACGGCATCATGCGTCTTGTAATTCACAAAGGCACAATTCGACTTTTTGATGAGAAACACGCTCTGAAATATAAACATAACATGATTAACTATAAGTAATAATAGTAATAATGATATATACAAATAAAGGTTTAAATAAATAAAGCAAATAAATAATAATAATGATGATTAATAATGATGATAATAAATAATAAATCATAATAATGATAATAATAATGATAATAATAATGATAATAATAATGATGATAATAATAATGATAATAATAATAATTAATAATAGTAGTAATAATAATAATAATAATAATAATAATAATAATTAATAATAATAATAATAATTAATAATAATAAATCTTTAATAACCTCCATATTTTCATCTGTGAAAAAATCCATCAATTCTTCATGAGTAGTAGAATCTGGTAAATTTCCAACCCAAAGAGCCTTATCCAACTGTTTGGGTTTCTTCTGTTGACTTATTCTTGGAGTATGCTGTGGCCCTAAATCAGGGGTTCTTGCCTGATCCAAAGAGCTTCTTCGAGAAGAAAAACCTGAATCACCACCCGCAGTACTAGGAGTGTTAAGATATCTTGCAGGAAGTGATTGAGGTGGGATTAAAGGAGGGCTATGAAAAGATGGTGGATGAATAGGAGGTATAACAGATATTGGGTGATAAGGATAAATATTCGATCTAACAAAATGCTGAGTAGGCGGTGGTATTTGTGGAGGGCGACCAAATCTGTACTGAGGATCGTAGTAGTATTGTCCATTATTAGAAAAAAACGTAGGAGTAAAATATTGTGGTGAAACCGGTATGAAAGGAGTGTTAGGACCCAAATTTTGATACATCTGGGGAATCTCATCATATGCTGGCCCGGTACCATTAGAACAGGAATTGTTAGTATTGTTCGAGATGGTGGTCGTATTGGAGGAGCCAGCGGCAGAAGCGGAGGATGAGGACGCAGGATTACTGATTTTTGTTGTGGTCATGTTAATTAAAGAACTAAACGAGATTGAATTGTGGTGTTGATACATAACAGAACGAGATTGGGTTTCAACAACCTTTGAGAATTACCGTTAATACTCTGCTTCCGAAAAACCGAGGTTTCATTTTCTTGATCATATTCAGTAACACCATTATTAACATTACTGCCACCAACGATATTTTTTGAGCCACCCAATGGAATATCATCGGCATTGGAAATATTGTTAGTCGTAGTAATGTCTTTATCTGACAAGCCCTGATGTGCATTTACAGGAATTGAAATGTCTTTATCAATTTTCTCACGCTGACGTTTAGTAACGTTCGCTTTTATCTCTTGACTTGAATCAGCTGTCGAACTAGGTTCGTTTTGTGATTGTTGTCCCTGAAAACTTGGATAGGTCGAAGACGCGGTCTTTTTGGGGGCAGTTGTGGTGGTAGGTACATTTTCTCGCGACTCCTTAGTTGTCGATGTCGATGTAGTCTGTTGCGATTGAACTTCAGTCACCTCCTCTCGAGACATGATATACTATTGCGTCGTAGCGTATAAGTAATACTTTTGAATATTTAAATAACTGCCCTTTTTTTTTTTGATATAATAGTTATTTATCTTTAATACTTATAAACACGAACAAATAAAAAGAACACGACCTTTTCTGACTATACAAAATCAATAAATAGAACGCTACCTTTGAAATTGTAAAAAAAAAAAAAAAAAGAGAAAAAGAAAAGAAAAAAAATTATACAAAATAAAAAAAAGTATTTACAAAAAAAAATGAATTCAAGGAAGATAGGACAAGCTTCGTTTTCAGCTTGTTACCAGGTTGGCCAGCTGAATTAAAAGAAGCAAAAAAAAAAAAAACCAACACAAGAAAGAAAAATCAAGAAACAGCTTTGAAGAGGCCAACTATAAACTTTTTTTCCTTGTAATGAATGGGTAGGGTACGGGCTAGCCGGATTGCTGGCCTAAGGCAAATATCATAAAGAAAAGAAAAGGAAAAAATTTTTATTTGTGTTCACGTTGGAAGTTCATTCAACGGTTGATATACGGCAGACACACAATAGACGTATGTGTGTTAACTTTATTTATAACAGCAGTCACTCTGTCTCACCTGCTTTGTATATTCTCAATTGTAAAATTGTAAAATTGTAAAATAATATACAATTTTATTAATCACTTAATCACCTTTATTTCTCACTCCGCGTTCATATACCGCCGAACTTCAGCAATCGTTTACTTATCAATTTATTGCGTACGCACGTACGTATGTAATAGAGACTATCTTATTATATAAATACCTTGACAGACAACAGCTTAATTAATCATGAACCAGGACTATTATCAAATGAACTGAGATTTCTTTAAAAAGGGTTTTTTATTATTTTGGTAATTCTGCATGAAAATGATGAAAATATTCTTACTCTTTTTTTCATCGGTCTGAAGATGCAAATCACAATTAAAGAATTATAAAGGTATAATAAACACGAATAGATTCTTAGTAAAAGTACATTTTGGTCTCTCATCACTACTGCACTAATTCACTTCTCTCATCATAAAAAATTCCCCATTTGTTCATGCTGATCGGTTCATTTTGCTTTGAAAATATTCAATAATTTTGACATATCTCCTGTTGTCAATAGTATGTACACAAACATAAAACCTTGTGCCAGTTTTTTTTTTTTCTTTCTGTTTGTTGCTACTTCTTCTGCATGAAAAACATTTATAAATAAGTTCCACCAAACATTTCTTTATTCGAGTATTAACAAAGAAATCATGTGATTATGCATGACTTCCTAATTACAGAATTATATAATCTAGTTTTTTATTAATTGTTCTGAGCGCGAATGCCTCAAAATTTACGTTTTTGATGCATTCGACTATAAAAATTACTTTTTTGATGCGTTCGCGTAAATATTATAAAGGTGTATCAGAAACGTAATTTCTCTGTCTGCACGCGTGTCTATATTTGTACTTTAGTGTAATAAAAAATATACATACGCGTTTGTGTAACGCGATGATCATATGATACACAATGTTACTATATAAGCGTGAAACAAACGCCCAGTGGCGTTATTTCGGATCACGGCCTGTATTAAGCCATTCGGAGCCATATTTCGAAATTACCTTTGAATATTATTTTGGCAAAAAAAACATGCTTTGTATTTTTGAGTTATATTTATAGCTATATATTTAATTTAATTAGTTAATTAATTACATAATTTTTTATTTTTTAATTTATAAAGCAAATAAATCTGTTTGCTTGAATTTAAATTATCAATTTTAGGTAGATATGCCTAATTCGGCGTAGTTAAGTTCTACAACGAATATCTTGCGATCTAGTGATCGGAATTGGCACCATTCGATTCGTCTTGTCAGGATGAATCGAATGGTACCAAAATCGTCTAATTCTAATCACTACATTACAAGATATCATTCACATAATTAATTTGGAGCAGTGCCTAATTCGGTGCACCAACAATATCTTCTCGAGAACCATCAATCTTGGTCACATGTTTTTGGTATATTTGATTCGTCTCGATAAGACGAATTGAACGGTACCAAAATCACGCAATTCTGATCCCTGGTTCGCGAGATAATATTATTTAATCGAAATAAGCTATTTTTGAAATTAATACAAGATAGTGGATAACTTTCGAAAGACTGGTCTATTTTCGATGATTTTATCGTCAAAATGACCATCTTGATGAGACGATTCCAATGAGCCCAAAATCGCTAAAATCTGATCACGGAGTCACGAGATCGGTAAGATTTTTGTATCATTTTTTGATGAAAATAGATTAATACAGTAATTTATTTTTATCAAAATGATAAGAAAATCTTACTGATCCCGTGATCAGATTTAGGCTCGTTGGATTCGTTTCTTTAAGGCGGGCATTTTGGTGGTGAAATCATCGAAAACAGACTATTCTAGTGAAAGTTATTCACTATTTTATGTTATTTTTAAAAATTGTTATACATAGTTATTTTAGTTAAATGTTGATATCTTGGGAACTATTGATCAGAATTGTATGATTTTGGTATAATTTGATTTACCTCAATGAGATAAATCAAATAGTACCAAAATTAGATGGTTCTGATTAATAGTTTATATAAGATATTATTAGTATACTATATTAAATTAAATATATCTATTGTTACTTCTATATTAACCATTGATACTTGTTTATTGTCCGAAGCAAAGCGAGGACTCTTACGTTCTAGCACATTTGAATGCACATCTATGCAATGTCCGGCGGAAAGAACCAATAGAATTTGAGAAATGATGGGCCCCGTGATGATCAGCAATTAGTGTAACTCACATTAGGTTACACATAAAGAATTGCTTCGGACTTATATCAGATTCTGATTCCTAGTATAATTCAGTTTTTAACTTTAAACTTTAAAACAAATGAAATATTAAAAAAAATTAAAATTATATAGAAAAATAATATTAGCAAAAAATAGTAGTACATTAGCAATTTTCTATATATTTAAATTATAAAATTTATTTTAGACTATATAAATTTAATAAGTTGGTAATTTTTGTAACATTTTGAAAAACTTTTAATTATAATTATTATCTAAATAGTTTTTTATAAATATTTATACTATAAAAAAAAATATACATACTGTATATTTTTTATATAACTTTTTGAAAATAATATTAAAAGCTAAATTATCAAATTCTTTTCTAAATTTTAAATTATGAAACCAAAAAATTAACTTTGTATAGTCTTATTAATTTATTAAAAATTTTTTAAACTTTTTAGAATATATATTAAAAATTTGGTTTTTATTTAAAAAAAGGCAATTACTATTTGTACACTAGTGTATAAACACGGATACATATGATAACTTAAAATTTTGCTTATGAAACCACTCTTCGGGCTTTAACAAAAAAAATTACTTGCGAAATTTTATATAAACTATAACCCTTTCCAATCCCAAAGCTGACCCTTACCCTACTCTTAAATTGGGTTTAATTTTGGTCTATAATTTATATTTTACGCAGATTTGCAAATCAATTAATTTGTACCCATGTACATACACGTAGTGTACAAATAGTTTTTTCCTTAAAAAATGTTTTTATAAAATATATTTTGTATATTACTATTTTTTTTTTAAATTAAAGATTTCTATTTTAGAACTAGGATTTTATTCAAGTAATTTGAATCATAGGTACCTTCAAGAGCTTCCAATATT
The DNA here is from genome assembly GCA_003550325.1 of Gigaspora rosea. Lineage (NCBI taxonomy): Eukaryota > Fungi > Glomeromycota > Glomeromycetes > Diversisporales > Gigasporaceae > Gigaspora > Gigaspora rosea. The sequence goes on along the minus strand of QKWP01002593.1, from coordinate 570 downwards.
TGTTATATTAACAAAAGTACAACTATCTATATTAAATTATATATATATATATTTTTTTAAATATATTTTAATATATTAATCAATTAATAAAACAGATTATAGTTCTTTTTAACAATCATTTGTACTAACAAAATACAAACTTTTTTTATAAAATTAATATAAATAAAGAAAAAACTATATAGAAAAAGCTATAAGCCCAGTATTTATTATTTAGAAATAGGGATTATAGACTATTTGCTAATAGCTTCAGAGTTTATCACTTATTGCAAAAATGGTACTTGTTGTTTAGAGATAAAGCTTATAAACTACCTGTTAATAAGCTTAAAGTTTATCACTTATTACAAAAAAGTACCTGGTTTGGCTTTACTAAGAGAATAGTAAGAGAATATTATATTCTATACAAAGAAAATCTATATTTATTAAAAGAGCTACAACATCAGCAAATTTTATATATAGATATTGATTGATATATAGCACTTAATTGTTTATATCGATTATAAAATATCGTTATATATCGATTAATTTGATAAAAATCAATATATATCTATAATCGATATATATCATTTTTTA